>JACXGM010009639.1:0-27300 GCA_016801145.1 Umbra pygmaea | reverse complement strand
TTCTTTGAGATAGGAATTTTGGGTTTTCATGAGCTGTATGCCAAAATCATCAGTATTAAAACAATAAATGACCTGAAATATTTCAGTTGGTGTGCAATGAATCTAAAATATATGAAAGTTTAATTTTTATCATTACATTATGGAAAATAATGAACTTTATCACAATATGCTAATTTCTTGAGAAGGACCTGTATATTCCCAGGAAAGACAAAACACACTCCAAGTACATACTGTAAGTACCTGACCAACTTGAGGGAGACAGATGCCACGTAACAATGAACATTTGAGGCCCAGCATTTGAAAAAAAGAACACCTATATCAAGATAAGGCAGGAGTCCGTACAGCAGAGATGTCTCAGACTGCCTTTTGTAACTGACAAACTTGGTCAGTTTGTCAACAGAATATACAGTACTCAACACCAGCTGCCACATGTCATTAGAATAAACTGGCTTACTGTGTGGAAAGCATTCATGTTTATTTTATGTACTTACAATCCCGACAGATTATTACTGTTTATTTAATTAAACCTAAGACTAAACACTATTGCTTCTACACTCTTATTATTTACACTTTTACATTCGCTTAACTCACTCACTTGATTGTAGTAAGTTGGTGGATGATAAAGCTAAATTTGCTTCAACAGGTCAGCAGCATTGTAACTTTGAGCACATTGCCTCTTTGGTATTTTTGAGAGGTGTGCATCGCTTGCTAGGCGCACCAGTTTAGGAGAGCGCATCCACGTCACTCATTGAAATGAATTGATTTTTTGGGTGCAATGTCGCTCATCCACCTCCATTTTGCATGTGCCTTAAGAGCTGACTATCCCTGCATGGTCAAAATAACAAACAGCATTATAAAGAACTGCCTATGTGGCATCAATGAGTAAGAATTATTTATTCTACTGTCAAAATATACAAAGTATAAGTAGGATAATTTAAGTTAAATGTGTTTTGCAGCATTCAAGGAAAACTTCATGTATGATTTCTGACATGACTGATGGTCATCTCCACATGGCCACCTGTTGACAGACAAATAGTTCCAAAAAAAGGAGGTTTTAAACAGTCCAGAATATATCCCATTTTCATTTGGTTTTTCTTGTTAAAATGCCAGACAAGTTGGCCCAAAATGGTCACAGGTAGGTATAATGTAAAACATTTAGGCCGCCTGCAGACTGGCTGCGTGGTGTGAGCGTGGCAGCTGTGTGGCGTGAGCGTTTTTATTTCGGCTTCCATGTTAACAGGTTGGAGCTTGCACAATGCCTGCGTGACACGCGCGTCTTAAACGCTTGCATGCTAGAAATAGGACCGACGCCTATTTTTCACGCGACAGGCAAGCGTGTTGGAAGCGTTTCCAGGCAAAATAGCATATGAAAATATGTTTATATGTCATTTTGACATGAATACATTGAATAAATGATATTTTAAAGTTTGAACGTCTCTAGGTTTTAGACAAATGGAGATATAAATGAAAGAAAAAAATATTATTGCTTTTCAAATATTGCACCTGTCAATAAATACTGTAGCCTATTTTGCCATCAATACTGTCGACGTTGTCTTTGCTGTAATCAAATCAGTAGCTATATATTTCTTTATCAGAGTTTGAAAGATGTGTAATAACAGTTGAAATTGTTGTTGTAAAGGCAAGAGCAAAGCCTCAAGGATGTTTTAGCTGCAGAGATGCCAGGGTAAGTTTCTAGCTAGAATGAAAGTGATTTTTCAATGGGGAAATTCTATAAAAGCTCCATACATGTTGGTAATAGGCTAGAAAAGTGGGTAGACGTTTACTGCTTTCGTATCAAGATGACTGTTCCCATTTATTTTATCAACCTAAACTTATATCCGATCTGCTCTCTTCCAGATAGAGGCAATCAGGGAAATGCGACCCATTTTAAATCGAATCTACTTTACAAGGGTTACCTAGTAGCTACAGTATTGTATGCTTTACATGTAATAAGGGGGTTATTAGGTAACATCATATAAGCCTACAGAACGTCAACATTGACTTGTCCATTCGCCAACGCACAATTGTTGTGCACATCTAACTTGTCAAAACTATACACAAAATACATGTTTTTTTAACATCCATATATTAAAAGGCATTTGTGTGAGCAAGGAATATATCGCTAGTGTTCTCAAACAAAGTTTTCACAGTATTTCTGACGTTGAGTTTGACAGATGTCCCGAGACAGTAGCGGAGTGGCAATCGGGAGAGTCGGGACTTTTCCCGGTGGGCCTGCAGGTGTTTCGAGGCCGCGAGGGCTGGTCTGATAATAATAGTTGTACATTGCAAGTTCTCAACACCATCACTTAGTGTGCGGTTGCTGCCCGCTGGTCAAACTGTGCAGCCTCTGCTCAGGTACAGCGAGCCGCAGCAGCCTCCTATTTCTATACAAACTCAGAAAGCACTAACGAAGTGCAGGTCACAACCATGTATAGGATTTTCAGAAATATAGGGGGATCAGTGAGCGGCCCCTCCCCAAATGGCATAGCCCTGACGTAAAGCCATCGAACTCCTCTTTTTTTCCTGGTTATGTTTAGAAGTAACGTGCAGCATGTGAGTGAGTCTAATGATGGAAAGCCAAAAAGAAAAGCGAAATGTGGTAATAATGTTTATATAAATTCTAATTGCAGCAATCTTTTTGCCAACGTAGAATCACTAAATGTGTTCTCCCAGCGCGTGATTAATTAACCTCTAAAAGCGCGTTCACAAGTCTGTTCTTCTGAGTGCGCGCGACAGTAGAGACGCAGCAGACGAGGTGATAGACAAAGATAACTTCTTAATAACGTCCATATTTGCTACTATATTAGCTAACTCCTGTGTCTCCTTTAGAATTTGAAAGACTCTTACAAAACAAAGCAGACACTTGGAGCTTAGTTTTCAAAACGGTAAGGAAAATAGTTGCTAATATTTAAGTCAGGTGTCTAGCTACAGTTTCTAGGTTTACACTGTCAGTAGATGGCTAGCCAACATGCAAGAGCTCTGGTTATGTACTGTACTGCAAAGTAAGTGTATTAACTAGCTAATTGTGTACCTGAAATATACAGTGAAGCCTAACTCTCATAGTAGCTCACTTTATTTATTTAATAAGGGAATGCAAGAAATGCAGTGCAAGACAAACACATGGTAAGCCCTCACTCATACAATTATAAACTTTGCTTTACAGGGAATAATGAGAATAACAGGGATACAAAACAAAATTATGCTGAGACAGGCTGCAATACTGGAAGACCCAGAGAGGAGAGAGGTTAGTGTATATTATAGTAATAAACATGTTTTTCAGTAATGTATATTTGTTTATTATCCATAAGTGACCTTTCTGACAGGGCTGAGCTAGGCAGAAGCTATACTGTTATACATGACACATAACATAATAGCCTACTGAAGTAAAAGTAAAATCTCCTCAGAAATCTGTACGTTGAGAAAGGGCCTCTATTAACATTTCAATCAATTATTAGGCTAATTGATCATTATTATAACATCATATTTAATGTAAGGCACTAGCTATCCTTTACCTATGTAAAACTATTTGTTAAGCAAAACGCCAATGCAATGCTCAGGAATTTATTGCTGACTTAGCGTTGGCTTGTAAGTGTTGTGTCATTTTGTATACAGTTCTATAAGTGGTCCTCTGTCTCTCTCTAAATAAATGAATGAGACATGTACAGTAGAAAATTACACATTGAAAGTAGGTTCACTATTTGCAGTTACAATTTACCCCCATTAAAAAATGGGCTGGTGCACCATAAAACTCCTGGGCTGAAAATGTGTCCCACTCCGCCCCTGTCCCGAGATATAGCCCTCCCTGTACCTGTCACCTAGCAGCAGCAGCGCCGTATCAGACACGTTTCTGGTGTGCAAAGACATAGAAAACGCCACGCAGCCGCCACGCAACTGACACACAACAGAAACGCCACGCTCACGGCACGCAGCCAGTCTGCAGCCAGCCTTAGTATGTCTTTCATCTTTTCCTTGTCTCCTTAGGATGAACCAGGGGAGAAATCAGGCTTGGAATGTCACAGAATTAGCTCTTGGTCAAAGTGATTTGTTGTTGATGGTGTTTGTGTTGCTGGATGTCTGTGAGAGGGAGGAAAGTAAATAAACTGTTTATTAGACATTAATAAATAGCCATTTTATATATTAGATCAGTGGGTCTCAACTCCCAGCCTGGAGACATTTAAGAATCCCTGCTTTCTATTGTATCTGGTAGTTCATCACATTCTTCTGGTGTACCTAGCCTAAATAAGTTCCTGATTATAGGGGCTGAAAGGAATGGACACAATCTCCTGAACCCACTGCATACTGTTATGTTGAAGATCTAACTGCATGTATTGTAATATATACTCCATAGTGCACTACAGGTATTGTAATATTATGTACAGTGCACTACAAATATTGTAATATGCACTGTACAGTGCACTACAGCTTTGTAGTAAAATATACATCTAACGGAATGGAGAAAAATATTGTCAAGTTTGTACAGTAATGTACGTCTTTGCTGTCAATGTTTCTGAGCTTGAAGGAATATTTTCACATACATTTTCATATGCATTCCTAGTCAGTTTCCATAGCCTACAGTCTAGAAATATTATAATTGCTGTATATTACATTCTAGATACGGCTTGTCTGTTAAAACGTTGAACAGTTGCCAAAAATGAACTTTCACCCAGGACAGAAATTAAATCAAGCACTTCCTGAATGATCAGGACATTAAAAGCAAACTATGTGGAACCAGACATCGTTTTGAAATGCAATTTTTTTTAAGGTTTAATATGTGGTAATAATAAACACTACAAAACCACAGTTGCATGGAGTGAAATATTCCTCAGGAAAACATGGAATGTACACAGCTATCTAGCTAGCAACCCAATGGATAACTGAATATAAACACAGGTTATAGTCTCTGAAATAATGACGTTACATTACCTCTCCAGGCCGTTCCTTTTGACGCTCTGCTGGAGAGATTATCTCCTTGCCTTACACTTTTTTGTTCCTTGATGTTTATTTCATCCATATTGCTTAACAAGATAGCTAATAACATGCCATCAGTCTTTTTTTCAATAACAAATAATCACTGCCTCAAAGCAGCACGTTGTCTGTCGAAAAACTAAAACAATACGCGTCATCGGCTGACAACGTAAAATCATCAAATCTTCCCGGGAAGTAAACGTAGCCCTGTTCCACTTCGAAAGCAGATAGCAGTGGTTCTAAATTAGTCAAAAGCTCTGATAAAAAGATGGGGTTTTAGGCTGCGTTTAAAAGCATCCACAGACTGTGGTGACCTCAAATGGTCGGGGAGAGCATTCCAAAGTCTAGGAGCAGCAGCGCAGTATGCCCGATCTCCCATAGTACAGAGGTTTGTCTTTGGGGGTTAGGCGGTATGTCGTAGCAGATCGGAGTGTCCATGTGGATATTTGTGGGGTGAGAAGTTCTTTGAGGTGGGGGGGGGCAACACCGTGGAGACATTGGAAGGTAAGGAGGGTGACCTTGAACTCAATCCTGAGTAAGATAGGGAGCCAATGGAGTGACCTGAGAATGGGGGTTATGTGGTCATACTTTCGCACCCTCATCAGGATCCTAAAAGCACTGTTTTGGATGTACTGCAGTTTCTGGAGACTTTTGGCTGGGATCCCGATGAGGAGTGCATTGCAGTAGTCCAGCCTGGAGGAGACGAAGGCATGAACAAGTTTTTCTGCATCTGCAAAGGTGAGATGGGGGCGGAGTTTGGAGATGTTCCTGAGGTGGAACAAGGAGGTTTTACACAGATGTTTGATGTGAGCCTCATAGGTCAGATGAGAGTCCATCTTAACACCCAGATTTGATGGTAGAATTTGAATATCCTGGCCAGAGAAAGTGATGCTGGGGATTTTGGATTTTTCAGTCTTGGAGCAGTTTAATTTCAGGAAGTTCTGCTTCATCCATGCCTTTATCTCCTCCAGGCAGGTGGTCAGGGTGGACGCTGGCCGGGCTGCCGAGGGGGTTTGGTTGGTTCTAAGGTACAGTTGGGTGTCATCAGTATAGCAATGGAATGAAACTCTATGCCGACCGATGACATGGCCAAGGAGGAGCATGTAGAGAAGGAGCAAGATGAGACCAAGCACTGAGCCTTGAGGGACACCACAGGTGACATTGTGTGTCAGGGATTTAGCCTCTACCAAGGCAACATCAGTTCTCCCAGTAAGGTAGGATAAAAACCAGTTCTGGACAGAATCAGAGACTGAAGGTAGAATGTAAACGGTGAAGGAGGATGCTGTCGTCTACAGTGTCAAATGCTGCAGTCAGATCGAGAAGGACAAGCAGAGATGGTGAGCCCGCGTCCGCTGCCATAAACAGGTCATTTGTGACCCTGACCAGAGCTGTTTCTGTAAAGATTTCTGGGTCAAAAGTGGGTTTCTATGGAAGTGGTCTGATAACAGCAGTTTTAAGTTTAGATGGAACATGGCCAGCCAGAAGTGAGTGATTTATGACCTTTGTGATAAGGGGGCTCAAGGCACAGATGTTGGATTTAGGGGACAGGTGGACGACTTAATCATTCCAATGATGCCCTCAACCTCTCGCTGTGAGATGCCAGAAAAACAGCAGAAAGGTTGAGTAAGCCCAGGCTGTGGGTCGACAGTCAGGACAAGCAGGGTGGAGGGGCTGGATAGGAGGGAGCGAATGGCGTCAACTTTCTCTCTGAAAAAAGAGATAAAATTGTTTCACCTCTCATCTGTGTCTTCAAGATGAATGGGAGTTTGTGGTTTCATGATGTGGTTTATAGTAGAAAAAAGTTGTTTGCAGTTTCCATATAAATGTGACCGTTCTTGTTTTAATAGGGGCATAAAAATCTAGGAGACTACTAAGTGATTTTTTTGTAGAAATCAACCGATCCATTTACTGAAGAGAAGTTTGCCAAGGAAAGATGCTGGAAATCTGTAGTCAGGGTGTCCAAATATATATTTTTTAGGTCTCTGAAACACATTTGACGTTTTTCTTTAGTGCGGGAACTGGGGAAAACTAACTCCATTGAGATGGCCTTGTGATCGTACACACCCAGATCATACGCAAAAAGGTTACTAATGAGAATCAGAGTTTGAGATGACTAGGTCCAGTGTGTGTCCCTTAGAGTGTGTGGGGACATCAACATGTTGTTTAAGGTTGAGGCAGTCCAGTATTTGTAGAAACTCAGTTGCGAAGAGACAGGAGGGAGTGTCTACATGAATATTTATGTCTCCAAGAATTATAATTTTTGCAGCGGTGGAGCAAAAGCTTGTCAAAAGGTCACACATTTCTGAGGTGAAAACTGAGTTTCGTTTTTGGGGTCTGGTAAATGAGGAGTATTGTAATAGAAAAAGGAGGTTTACATTTAAATGCAAGGCATTCAAATGATGACAGAAAAGGCAAGGAAAGCGAGTACAACTCCAATTTTTTCTTGTGTACTACAGCCAGTCCTCCAACACAACCTGTGCTACGGGCTTTTTCCAGGTAGCTATACCCGGGGGGACAGACTTCATTTAGTGCTGAGAAAACCTCAGGCTGATGCCAAGTTTCTTTAAGGAACATAAAGTCTAATCACTTGTCAATGATGTGGTCTTGAATGACAGATGCTTTATTTGTGAGGGATTGAGTGTTAAAAAGTTCAATTTTAAGTGTTGAAAGGGTGATAGATCTTTGCAGAGACCGTAGTACGCTGGGATTGCCTCCATAGTTTCTATCCTGCCGAGATCTCACAGACTTTCCTGTATTACTAATACCAAGTGCGACACTGCTCCGATGACGCGCCGGGTGTGCGACATTTGTCCAAAAGGATAGAATGGTTGAAGCAATGTTTCCAGGTTGATAATAGGCAAATTTTCGACGGGAGCTTCTGTGGATGTAAGGTGCTCGGCGCTGAAGTCCTACTTCTTTGAAAGTTGCAGTGCATGTTGAAATGGTGCGATTTTTAAGATTCAGTAGCTGCGGGATGGAATTCTTAAAGAGCAACTTACAGGTCGGACACCTTAATAAAGAATAGTGTACAGTAATGAAAAACAACTAGATTGGAGAAATAGATAAATGCCAAAAACGATATTTAGAGATAAAATTGTAATTAACAATAACATCTGCATCTATAAATCACAGATCAGAAGTGACGTAATGCGAGGTAGACTGTAAGTTCATGCTCAAATTACGGATGAAAACGAAAGTGAAACTAAGCTGCTACGATTACGGCTACTGTAAAACTTTCTCTATAACTCGCGCTGTCTCTTACCATTGCTCTAACTACTTCGACAAACAAAAGCGCAGCTCGTATTTGCCTCTGCCTACATCATATGACGAGTTGTTAGCTGGGCGGAGCCTGGCTTATTATGGGCACATTTTCATCAAAATCCTGCTTTATGTTTTGTGTAACATAGAAATTGTTACATGTGTTCCCAAACATTAACTATTAATACAGTTATCAATTAAACCTGTAAGTTGCTCTTCATGGCAGCTTCATGGCAGTTGTCGAAAAGAGATTGCTAAGGGCTAGGTGTTTCGTGGCTGTGGGTGGAAGCTCACTTAGCAGTACAATGTAACCGGCAATTACCAATGCTGAAAAGGATGGCAGTAAGTGAGTAAAACATTCTTCTATTGGTTAATTTTGGTAAGAAAAAACAACCAGAATAAAAATAAACACTATTTAGACTATTTAGACAGAGAAGCGGCGAACAACAGACGCCAGCGTCCTCTCCGTCCAACCACATCTATACTATAGCAGAAACGCAAACTTCTAAGGTGAGTTGTACAAAACCTTTCTATAGCAGAAACACAAACTTCTAAGGTGAGTTGAACAAAACCTTTCTTTTTAGTAAACTCTGCATACACAAACAGTGTTCTCAATGCTCGGGTTTATGTGTAGAGCACCTAGTTATACTTTGAGCAAAGTTTCATGGTGTATCGAGTTTCAGGTTGTATCTTAGTGTTTTAAAAATAGCGATTTTGATGCTATCATAGTAGTGCCCCTTTCACTCCCATTCAAAAGGTGATTTGACCGAAAACATAAATACATAAAATCTTAGAAGTGGCATTTCCATCCTAATTATGCTTTATGACAGAAGTTTGACTCGGTTACATAAAAAAAGACATTAGGTTGCATTTTGACAAGAGTAAAGCTTTAACTAGAGTTACGTGTAATAGTTACGCTTTAACTAAATAATTAGCCTATATTTTTCTTGGCTCACCACCGCCACCTCCTGGAACATAGCCTAATATCACAAAAAACAAGGACTTTTTTGATTGCTCTAGTCTGGATTGAGAACTGTCTGTTATTCACCCAATCCATTTGATGCTTGGTTTCAGACACTCCCTTCTAATTAAAATATGAGGTGAGGAAAACGGGAAATTGGGAAATTGGTAAAATGGTAAATGTAAAATAGGAAATAGAAAAACTATTCAACTGTTCAATGATAAATGGAAAAGTAAAATGAAGTATTTTTTAAATTTACTTTGTTAAATGATGATTGAAAGTTAAACAATGTATTTTTTAAATGTACATTATTGGCATATATTAGGCAAAGGATATTATGAACATTTAACTATCCTCATGTAATTTTACTACATTTTAGCGGTCCTGGGGTTCCATATAAATGTGAAGAAAGTGAGATAAATCTTTAAAATATCAGCTAGAAAATTGTAACCAAACTTTTACATTCTGCGAACCCATAGCCCTTTACATTAATCTCTCCAGTAGCTACTTCTGCATCTCTAGGCTGCTGAATGTCTCCCTCACTTAGGTGGTGGTCTAACTCAGTGTTTATTATACACAGTGGTCTAACTTTTAATTTTTTCCAGAGCTTTATATAGTATATAATACTTTAAAAATCTAATATTTTAGGGTTGCATTGTTTATAATATATAAGGTAATATTCCACTCTAATAATATTTTCACTGCATTGCTTTTAGCAGATATCCTGCAGGGTTCTGGGGTGAGTTGAAATACAGTTTTGAACGACAATTTTACAATGGCAACAGGATATCAGTTGGACAGTACTGTATGCGCCCCAGTAAGGATGATGCAAGATGGAAAGAGCAGCACAGAAGGAGTTATTATTTATATTATCACTTCATTCTTTTGCTATTAAGATCATAACTATATTACCAATGTATGCAGAGCTTAGAGTTAAAGGAAGTGACTAAAAGCCCCTGGGAGTGCAAGGAGAGCCATAAAAGAAGAGGAACACAAAATCTGGTCAAACATTACATCCACATCAAGAACACTGTACTGCACTGAGAGAAACTACCAGCTACTATCAGATATTGGATCCTTTTCATTTTCTTTTAAAGTAAGCAATTCTTTATAACATTAACAGTAGCATTGCTTGAGTACACTACAGAGAAGTGTAAGACTTATGATGGAAATCATATCACATCATCTATGTTATATGATAAAATATGTAATCATTAGAATGAATGGCTAATAAAATGCTAAATTATTTGTTTAATATAATATATCATGGATCTATGTATTCACAGAAACAGTCAAAATTATATCCAAATCTGGCGTGTCAACAGCAGAAATGTTCTGAACATACAATTCATAACATAGGTAAGATTATTCAAAAAGGTTTTCATAACAAACATTATTCTTTCTGAAGCAAATTATAATATTGAACTGCTTAGTAAAATACTATTGCTTAATCTCCAGATGAATCATGTCTTCAAGCTAATGTGACTCTTGTGACTAAATTCTTCCTACTTGGGGGTGAAAGAAGACTCAACGAATTCTACTTAGAACTAACTATTTTCCTGTTGGTGGTTTACCTGTTGACCCTGATTGGAAACCTCATCATATTTACCCTAGTGGTGACAGACCCCAAGCTGCACACTGCCATGTACATTTTCATCAGTAACCTATCTGTCATAGATATCATGATTACTACAACTGTTCTCCCTAAGATGATATCAATGTGTTTGTGGAATGACACAACTATCTCCTTTTCAGCATGTTTCATCCAGATGTTTGTGTATTTGTCATTTCAAGCCATTGAAAGTTTCCTTCTGTGTGTCATGGCATATGACCGTTATGTTGCAATCTGTAATCCTTTGCACTACAGTAGGATTATCACTAAGAGAGTGTCTGCTCTACTAGTTACAGCAGCTTGGGCATCTGGACTCTGTTTATCTGCCTTCGGAATCATTCTAACATCCCAAATGCCCTTCTGTAGCAACAAAATACATTTTTGGTTCTGTGATATTCCTCCTGTTGTTTCACTGTCTTGCTTGAACACAGAATTCATTGTTAATGCAGGTCTTGTGTGCACTTGTGTCACTTTTCTTATTCCATTCACTCTTATTGTCTGGTCCTACTACAGAATTATTGTAGCTATTTGCAAGATTGCTTCTTCAGAGGGGCGAATTAAAGCATTTTCTACCTGCTTCTCACATCTAACTATCGTCCTCACCTTCTACCTTGCTCATTCCTGCATTTACATCGGTAGTAAAACTGAAACTCTTCCCTGTGATTTTCTTATCTTGATATCTATCTTTAACTGCTGCTTGACTCCTGTTATGAATCCTATGGTCTATAGTTTCAGAAACAAAGATATGAAGGCAGCTTTGAGAAAGCTCTGTTTTAGTAAATGTAAGTCTTAAGCTGAATAACGGTGAATGAACATCAAATATGAATACACAGATATCCAAGTGTAGTAATATGTCAAAATAATGCTTGGTGCCTGAGTGAAGTAGTTAAACTTGTTCTCTGTGGAAGAGAGTGGTTTGATCTAATTGAAATACTAATTAAAAAGTAATTAATTGAATCAACATTTTATTAACAAGGACTAGTTATTTATGTTTATCCTCACCCAATGGTAAGTTAAGTTAACATATTTTCATGTACACTTTTAAATGACAATCAGAAATACTATAACTATACTTTGAACAAAATTGAATGAGCATGCACACAATAATGATATTATTTGAGTCCATTTCCACATTTTTATATTTAGCTATTTTTAGAACCCCCCCCCCCCCACAATCACACAAACAAGCAGTCAAACAAATCAATCTATTCTTCACAGTGCTGAAAACAGCTCCATGAGCCACATTGGTGTACTTTTCTGTGTACGTGAATATGTATCTATTTAATTGTGAAATGTTTGTAATGCATACAGGTTAAAGAGCATACTGTTATGGCTTACTGTTGCCAGTTTTTGATTACATATTTGTTCTCTACATCAGAAATGCCTATTATCTTCTGAACCCTGTTCTTTCAGGATGCAGGAAAGTTCACTTTTCTTTCTTTATTGTGTAGTTCAACACAGTGTGATTATAAAGAGCTGAGTAAGCCTACATTTTTAAGTAATTGCATATAGTGCTTTATGTAGTACAGACATGAATCAACAAAAGCAACTCAATACATAATATAAGTTTTAAAAGACATTCCTTCTGATATGTATTGTGATATCGGCACAGATGGAAATGAATGCATACAAAGCACACCAGGGTCCGTATTTACTTGACTTAAGAGAGGGGAAAATTCTTGGCTCAAAGCTGCCCTTAAAAGTTAGTTATCAAACATCTCAGTCCTACTTTAAGTGAAGTGTAAGACTAAACTTAAATGCCAGCCTTAGAGCTGATTCACGACACTTTGCTGTGCCGCAAACGGATTTTGGATGACTACATAGGCAGGAAACAATCACTGAATTTATGTACTTCTTGAAGAATATTCTCAGATCAATTCACATTCAATGGTGACATTCTGAAGAGTTGACATTCAACACACATTTGACAATAAAGAATTAAAGAAAATCAATTTTTCAACACGTTTTCCACCATTTCTCAATTACATATTCCAAACCAGTGTGCTGTTAACTGACCTGCCTATATATAGCCTAGAGTTAATGATGTAATCATAGCCACCATGGATTCCAAAAGAAAACCGAACTGGAGGGAAGAAGAAACTACTGCTTGGTGAATTAGTAAAATTTCTGAGTGTTGAATGTGGAATCTGCGCATCCACTGGCCAATCCCTCTCCACCAGACTTCGTGTGATACGATGTGCCCTGTGAAGCGATACAACATTGAAACAACTGTGTATAAATAGCTTACAAAAAAGGCTACCTGTTGTAGTTTATTTGGGCTTTTGCAGTGGCATATGGAAAGGGGTGAGCAGCCACGAGTGTAAAAGGTATCCTTTATTTCCTATTAGATGACACTCCGGCAGCAGAAAGTGCCTTTCAAACAGCCGCTTCAGGCCACTTTCATTCAAAATCCTTGTGTCGTGGGTAGACCCAGGCCATGGGTACCACATCCAAAATGTTGTAGTCTGCATCAAACTCGTTGCTACAGCAAAACGTTGCTCCGGTACATTTCGTTTAGCGGATTTATGCGAGAACATTCCATACATTCCATAGCGTTCAAAATTATATTGCAACATTCACAGTTAAGGTTAGGTAGGAGGATTTTAACGGTTAAGGTTAGGCATGAGGTTACTAACGGTTAAGGTTAGATATGACGTTACTGAGGTTAAGGTTAGAATTAAGGTTAGGGTTAACATTACAAAAACCGACAATCGCCTGTCTGCATGACGCAAGCAATAAAGAACAAATCACCCACAAAGTGCCGGTCTGGATTTGAACTCGCAAACACTGGCATGCAAGTCGCGGATTTATATGCCCATCCACCATCCTCGACCCCCGCCCACCATCCCCGACCCTCGCCCCAGCAAAAACTATGCTATTTACATGCTACGTCATGATCTTCTAATGTTCATATTGAACGTTATTCGAGTGTTCAATTTCGTTCCCTACAAACGTAATTGACTCTCTCATACGTTCATATTTGACATATTTCGGTTTTACAAAATAGTTCCCTCAGAACGTATTTAATGTGATTTAGGGCTGCTTTGGAACCTCTTCCTGTTCATATAAACATTCTGCCGAGTGGGTGGAAGAGGGTGGTGGTGCTGCCGTTTGTTAAGCCGGGTAAGGACCCTACAAAAGCCACTACTTACAGGCCCATATCTCTCACCTCAAATTTGTGTAAGTTGATGAAGAAGATGATTGTAAGTACGTTGTTGTTTTATTTGGACAGTAGGGGGCTGGTGAGTGAGGCACAGATTGGGTTCAGGAGAGGTAGATAGACGATGGATGCGTTGGTTACGGTTAGCACGGAGATAGCCTCTGCGTTGTCAAGGAAGGAAATGATGTGTGTCACTTACTTTGATGTAGAAAAGGCTTATGATCTGTTGTGGAAGGAGGGATTTTTGATTAACTTAGGGGCTATAGGTATTGGGGGTAGGTTGTATAATTGGGTAGTGGGGTTCTTTTTTAGAGAGAGTGTTTAGGGTTAAGGTTGGGGTGGATGTGTTGACGGAGTTTGAGGTTGATAATGGGACGCCGCAGGGCAGTGTGGTGACTCTGGTGTTGTTCTCAGTGATGATAGATGATGTCTTTTAAGGGGTGGGGCAGGAGATTGGGGTAGCGTTGTATGCGGATGATGGGGTTATTTGGAAAAGGGGGAGAAATGTGAAGTTTGTGATGGGGAAAAATGCAGTGTGCTGTGTCTGCGGTGGACAAGTGGTCATTGAAGTGGGGCTTTAGGATGTCGGTGGCCAAGTCCTGCTTCATGGTCTGTTCTAATAGAAAAATTGTGAATGTGGGGTTGCAGATGTATGGGCAGCATATATGGTGGTGGGGTGGAGGTGAGGGGGCTGATGCACTTTCTCAAGGATATGGGTGTGGGTAAGAGGTTATGGGGTGGGTGGCCATGACCGGCCTCACACTCCGACACAGTAGGTGGCAATGTCTGCTCCATTAACGTTGGTTGAGATCCGCCAGTAATCCACAGAAGAAAAAGTCTAGTGTGGTTCATTGTTTTTTGTACAGGTACGTGGTTATACTTGTTATGTTATAGTTTATATGGTCTGTTCCTGTGTTTAGTTTAGTGTAGTGTTGTTCTCTTTTGTTCTTGTTCATTGTAGTATATGTAGAAGAATTGTTCATGTGTTTAGTGTAGTGTTGTTCTCATTTCTTCATGTTCCTGATGTTAGGGTTAATATGGTCGGTTCATAGGTTTGTTGTAGTTACTCATTTGTTACTTGTTACTGTGTTAAAATAAAGACCCGCCTGCTTCCAGTATATCATGCAACGTGACAGATGCAGTGTTGTCAGATCTTGAATAATTCAAAGAAAATAAGTTTACATTAATTTTTTACAGTAATGAAATTCTAATGTGTTAAAATTTATGGTGGACTACTTGGGAATTATTGAACAAGCTGAGAGGTGTTTTTAGTCACTGTTCATATCGCAAACATGATGATCAGAATGATTTCTTGCAGTTTAGGGGTCTGTAGTTTTCCTCTGAGCAGTTTCAACATTGAAGCATTTGAAAAATGTAACCATTGAGGAAATTAAATAATTTCCAATTTAGTTCTCAGAAAAAAAGTTTATAAAAATATTTTTATATTTTCTGTTCAACAACAGGCACGTTTAGTAAGGGGGCAGGGAAAATATCATAAACTGAAAGAATAAACAATGTAGTATTTTTAATTGTTTTAGGTATAGATTTTTCTCATGAGTATACCATTGTCAGATGAATGCATGAGTTTTAGGGGAATACTTAATAACTAATTTAAGAGTGTGTACTTTTGTACTTCAATTTGATAAAAAAAATTGAATTGGTACTTCAACTTCTACCGGAGTACTTTTTTACATAACTACTTTTACTTCTGCCACCTCTGGTGGGGCACCAACCATAAAAAAACAACATACCAGTAATACTACAATACCAGCTCTTGCTACCGATGTAGGGTATTTAAGACGTAAACACACAGCAGAGATGTACAACACAGGTGAAGAGACAGAGTGTGTGTGTGTGTGTGTGTGTGTGCGCGCACTGACACTCTCAGCATGCATATTGCTACTTTTCAACGTCCAATATACATTGCATTGTGAGAGAGACGCTAGCCTGTTGTAATCTTCGTAATTAAGTGAATTATTTTTTTCTTTTTTCTTTTTCTACATCCTATTTCAAAGAACCACAAAGCTATACATTGGAGTTAGAGGCTAAGTACATTTCCTATCATTCTCCCTGGGGATGAAAATTTATGTCTCAAATTTTAGAATGATAGATGTATATAATGTATATTTTCACACAAAAAAATGCATTGTGATGACACGTCATCCGGGGCTTGACACAGAACATCCAACCTGTCCGGTCTTATATCTCTGGCATTCTGAAGAGATGAAAAAATTAATATTTGCAGTTGTGGAACGTGATTCTAGTCCACTTTAATTTTCTTTAAGGTGAGTGTACAAACAGCTGAGTGTACAAGCCACGTACTTCTCAGATATGTCTAGTGACACTTTTTATTTGGTCCTTTGTACCAAACGGTAGAAAGATACACACCCAAAATTGCAGTTTCATGTCTTTCTGTTTGAAGCCTGAAATGTGGCAAAATGTCGAAAAGTTCAAGGGGGCCGAATACTTTCGCAAGGCACTGTATTAATCACAATATGTTCGTTACTGCTTTCATAGACTACTACAGTAATAGGCACATCATAAACTAGTAACGGTAGAGTACACCTATCACTGATTGTAATACATTTTTTTCAACAGGAATTGTGGCCAGTTCGACTTTGATAACCTAGTGAATTTTAGGTGTTTTTTTGTAGAGAAAGAGAATTATTATTATTTCGACAATTCGAATGCCAACTCTCAGACCAGAGTAAGATCATGATATTACCATTTATGAAAACGTTGATATTTTATAAATCTACCTTAAGCCGCAGAGTACACACTTTTACTGGCAGACAGTTATAATCATAGACAACATACAGAATACACCAGTTGGTCAAAACCTTAGACTACAACATACAGTTACTACAAATACGGTACTAAAGGGTTTTATTATCCGAGAACCGGGAACAAATACAAAATTCATAGTTTTATCAATTGTAGCATTATTATTATTGTTGTTACAATGAAAAAACTTAAAACAAATACACATTTTTTTGAGACGATAGTCATTTAAACTTCTGTCACTTATTGACGTGTAAAACAATCAAACAGCATTGCACTCAATTTACCGTTGATAAGCAGCAAATATGCTTTTAAATATGATACATGTGGTTGGAATACAATCATAGCTGTGGGAACATATTTTATCAGGGGGGTGCTGGGGGTGCAGGCTTCAACATTAAAGGCCGGGGGCCAGTAAGAACTAAAGTCGGGCCAGTAAACAAATATAGTCACTGGCCTGTTCGAGAAAGTGCTCAATTTTGCCATGAAAATTAATAGTCTTGTTTTAAAATAGTTTTCCGCTCATATTTGTCCTACCTTGCTTTAATTTGAGCTTTTCTCAAGTTAAAATCCATGTCTGTCATATGCTGTTCCTTCTCCCTCCTCTGTGTTTGGCAATAACGGTGTCATCTTTCTGACCAATAATATTTGAATGCATTAGCGCAGGACCCAAAAGAATGTGATCATTTAATCGAAAGAACAGTTTATGTGAGTCGATAATAAACATATTGAGCACCGACACCGTTATTCAGTTATTATACTGTCGGCAATTTGCCAAATATAGGTGATTTTGGAAAAACAGTTTTTAATACTTTCCTTCTGATCTTTTTAGAAATTAAACAAGGACAAATAAACAAATCAAATTTGACTGCATCTTTTCAAACCTTAATGGAGCAGCCAATCAGAGGCTTTTATGTTAGAAATCATCCCTATTGTTGTCGTTGATTAAGGATAAATTACTAATATTAACCTATAAGATCAGCTGACGCTCTAGAGCGTCAAAAGCTCTATATCTCATGAACCATACATGCTATACATGTAGATACAATGAAAGCATGATACCGTTGGAAAGGGGAAGATCAGACAAATATACTGAGTGGTGGGTCATTCCTGTGGGTTAAACACAGCCAGAGTTATGGTGCCTCAAATTCGGTCATGTTTTTTAGGCGATCGCCTATTTTACTAAACACATTACAGACAGGACGTAGGAAGTGAAAATGAAAAAATAACAACTCTGTAATGATGTAGGAGATTGTCCTGCATAACACCAACACTTTTAAAAGTGAAGAATTAATGGTATTTTAAAAAATGTATAGAAATATAGTAAGAAATGGATGTAGCATTTTGATGTTGAGTTGTTTGGATGGACTTTAAACTTTGCACACTGCTCCAGGAGCCCCTACACTTGTTCTGATGCTTATCAAAGTGCATGGGTTTATTTAGTTTAAGAGCTGTATCGCCATGTATGGGCTACTACTAGGCTAATTCTTGGTCATGTGGTACCTTGATCAAAGGCAGGCTAGTTTCAAGGGTTGTTTTCTGTAGAGGAGCCAGCTACAACTGCGCAGAGACACATTTCTCCTCATAACAAGTTACATAAAAATCACAATATCGAAGCTTGTTATTATTGACATTACCTTTTAACGAGTCACAACATGCTGAACTCATAAGACTTCCAACCAGGGGCATCATGCACCTATTTTTTTTAAGGGGGCACAGTGTGCACAACACACAGATACATGTGCCCACAAATACAGACATTAAAAGGAAAATCCACTTGGCTCAAAAATCGGAGGGGGTACGTGTCCCCTCAGTTTTAATGGGCATGACGCCTCTGCTTCCACCCATAGATGGTGCACGTTACAAAATAACCTGTTACAGCACCTACTTATTTTTCCATAATTTTAATACAAAATCTGCAATGAAAATGTCTCTTATGATACACATCATTCTCATTTACAGAGTCATGATCTACTTATTATAAGACATTTTCTACCTGACTATGTAGAAGCTTTCTACTCAAAACCACTCCTTTTGCTGTTGGCTGGCATTGCATAATTAGAAAAATTTCAATTCCTCAACAAAACTATAATGTAAAAATTACTTGATTCAACCATGAAATTCGAAACATGTACTTAAAAGCACAAAAATAAATTTGATAAATTGAGGGGCAGTTGAAAATAATTATCTCAGAAACAAGAACTCATTACTGGGGAATTCACTGAAAACAGAAAGCACAAAAGTAGTATCCATTTTCCGCTAGAAATTCAATTGTTATAAACTTTAGAGACATAACTTTCTACATGCCAGTTTCTGCGGTCAAGGAAGATGAATGTTGATCATGATTTCGGTGCACGCGAGCAACGTGTTTTTGTTGTTATGTCACTGGGTGTGAATAGCTCAGCTGTGTGGCCTGTGTTATTCGTACCAGGGGTGCAAATAGACACTCCAAACATTAAAACCAGTCTGAAAAACAAAAACTTCATTTCAAGTCATATCATTATGTGCTGTGAGCCGGGGGTGCTGCGGCACCCTCAGCACCCCTAGTTCCCGCGGCCATGAATACAATTTATTCAGCAGGACAAATATTATGCCATTTATTTAGGCTAAATTATGAAAATGAGGTCCCAGCTCTCTGATGTTTGGAAGTCATTTATTTGTTAAAACTACCAGTGAATCAACTGATAATGTTGCTACAAGCCTTTGTAACCGTTTTTAACTTATTGAAGCAAACGATTTTCTGTCCTACAAAATGTGGCGAAACAACTTAATCTAATTTCAGTTATGCTCTCTAGATAATATGTCAGTAAATTATTATTTGCAGGCAGGGCAGAGAAATAATGATGCTGGTATGTAATCTACTGTAAATCGTCTGTCTTCCTTTTTTATTTAGCGTTACATACTTGTCGAGTTTGTAAAATTTGATATGCCTTTGCTAGTGTCTTTTATCATGTACTCAATAAAAACACAATGATATAGTCTATGTGGTTGGATGCCAATTATTTGATATTTTACTTTGTGTTGTTATTTATACATACAGTAGTTTATATTATTTTTGTGAGAAGTAGCTATTAAGACAAGAAAAAATCACTTATGTATAGGCCAGATTGAATATTGAAAAACTGTACACGTTGAACCACAAGTTTTCTCGCTTGGGAATAGCCTTTTTTCATCTAATCAGCACATGGGGGGGGGGGGGGTTGGGTGTTTAACATTTGTAACACAATGTAGCTGAGTGCCCATCAATTGTCTGAGCGAGGGGAGATTAAGTGTCACTTTCTAAAAAAAATGATGCACACTTTGAGAGGGTAGCCATGTAGCAGCGATGTTATATAAGATCAGTCAGCAGACACAAGATGGGACAGACATACAAATTTTAGATAGGATTAGGTTTTGTAATATTTGTAATGATGGATATTGAGACTTCATGTCAATTTCCGTTTTAACCGAATCAGTTTTGACAAACCAATCAAATCCATTTACAATTATTTTAATAAAATTAAGACCAAACACCCTTTTATTTTTATTCATGATTAGATATATTTTTATTATGGTAGCCTATGGATAATGAATGTGGTACAAAACAAAAGGTGGGATTGGTGACAAGCTTGTCAGTTCAAAAAAAAACTTCTCCATCCAGGGCGGGCACAGCTGACTCTGGGGTCAGGCTTGGCCCCCTAAAGCCTGCAAGAACATTACAGAACACAATATGGGATATTCAGAATATTCCGATAGTGAGATGCAATTGGAATATTACATATAAACGTATCCCTAGGAGGGATTAGAACTGCAATCTCCAGTTTTTTTTACTTATGGTTATATCTGGTAAATACTACGTGAGAGTTAATCAAATCATGGATTTTCGCATTCATACATCTTGCCTACGCTGTAGCGGTTACATAAGAATACATAATCATAATGTGGTGAAGGGTTTTATTTTGGTACAGACTACATTGGAGTTCATAAACTCATGGATTCTCTCATATCAGATGATCATCATCTTGTGTGTGCAGGCCACAGTTACATGAGAATACATCAGTTGGTCAGAGTGTAAGATCCCGAAAGAGCACAACATGTATTGCCGGACAACATCAATTGGTAGCAGTAGCAGCCATCAGGCAAGTGTTATTTAAGTATACTTCTGGTTTACATACAAACTTCCCAATACCTTGATGTATAAATACAGAACCTACTGTAGTAGTTTGGTACAATTCCGAGCATTATTAGTGTGGTTAATTACGAGATACACACTTGGTTCCATTAGCGCCTGCACTAAGCCATTCGGCTGATAGCGCTAACTCGACCAATGTTATAACAAAGGAAAAACGTATGGGGGATTGTTTGGCTCGAGGTCAACGTGCAAAGGACTCTAGTGTTAAATTTCTCTGAACAATTACTTTAAGTAGTTTTCCTTTAATTGGGCTCACCTGGCAAACACAACTGATTTCAATGATCCAAAGTGCCCGGAGACACAATACCATCCATGAGGTTGATTAAAAAAAAGATGTTTAATGTTTATGACACTTAATTCCAATTTGCATAATAAATTGGAACACAGTGTAGAGTGACAGGGCTGAATTTGTACCCCAGTACACCACTGGAAATAACAAACACAAGACTCCAAGCTATTCACACCAAACACTGGTTTGGTACTTTTCTTTTTCACTCATTATTTGATCATTTGCTTCTGGGAGCAATAGTGAGAAGAAGTTCAACAAATGAAGCTATTTCTGGATGTTCACTTCAGACATATCTAAGGAGTTTGATCCATAAAAGAGATCTCATAATTATATGTGCAAAAAAATTTGCAGAAAAATGATATATGTCCTTTTTATTTTATCTTAAAAATGAAGAAGCCATACATGAGAAGGACTGTTCATTTGAGAAATATCAGAAAACATCAAGAATTTACATGAAAAAGAACATGGTTCAGATGGTAATAGACACTTTTCGACAACCAGTTTAGAGACACTGATGTAGAAAACAAATGTGTAATTAAAATCTGGCAACAGTAAGCCCATAATAGTATGCTCTTTAACCTGTATGCATTACAAACATTGCACAATGAAATAAATACTTCTACATATTTATGTTCACAGAAAAGTACACCCAATGAGGCTCATGGAGCTGCGTTCAGCACTGTGAAAAATAGATTTGTGTTTGAATGCTTGTTTCTGTGTTTGTGGTGGGAGGTGATGGTAAACATAAATATCATAATAAGGAAATTAACTCACATAATGTAATTATTGTGTGCGTGCTCATTCATTTTTGTTCAAAGTATATTTATTATATTACTGATTATTTCAAAGTGTGAAAAACAGTACCTCAACTTACCATTCAGTGAGGATATACACTAGACCTAATGTTGACTATATTAATTACATTTAAACTTAAGAGCATTGCATTACTGTGCTAATTAGTATTTCGATTGGATCATATCTCTATTCCACAGAGAAGAGATTTAACTGCTTCACTCAGGCACCAAGTAATCTTTTGTAATATTACTATGTCGATACCTTTGTATTTCTATTTGATGTTCATACCCACAAGAGCACATCTACTAGTTATTCACCTTAAGAGTCAACTTTACTTGAACAGAGCTTTCTCAGAGCTGCCATTATATCTTTGTTTCTGAAACTATAGACTATAGGATTCATAAGAGGAGTCAGACAGCAGTTAAAGATAGATATCAAGATAAGAACATTACAGGGAATTTTTTCTGATGTAATACTGATGTAGATGCAGGAATGAGCGAGGTAAAAGATGAGGACGATAGTGACATGTGAGAAGCAGGTAGAGAAGGCTTTAAATCGCCCTTCTGAAGATGCAATCTTGCTAATGGCTACAATAATTCTGTAGTAGGACCAGATAATAAGGATGAATGGAATAAGAAAAGTGACACAAGTACACACAAGACCAACATCAATAAGAATTTCTGTGTTCAAGCAAGACAGTGTAACTACAGCAGGAATGTCACAGAACCAAAAATGTATCTTGTTACTACAAAAGAGCATTTGGGATGTAAGAATGATTCCAGAGGCAGGTAAAAAGAGTCCAGATGCCCAAGCTAATGTAGCCAGTAGAGCAGACACTTTCATAGTGATAATGCTGCTGTAGTGCAAAGGATTACAGATTGCAACATAACGGTCATACGCCATGACACACAGTAGGAAACTTTCAATGGCTTCAAATGACAAATACACATACATCTGAATGAAACATGCTGAGTAGGAGATAGTTGTGTCATTCCACAAACACATTGATATCATCTTAGGGAGAACAGTGGTTGTAATCACTATATCTATGACAGACAGGTTGCTTAAGAAAAAGTACATGGCCGTGTGAAGTTTGGGGTCTGTTACGACTAGGGTAAATATGATGAGGTTTCCAATCAGGATCATCAGGTAAACCACCAATAGGAAGAGGGCCAGTTCTAGGTAGAATTCATTGAGTCCTCTTTCACCCCCAACAAGGAGGAATTCAGTCACAACAGTTACATTGGCTTGAATACATGAGTCATCTGGAGGTTAAGAAAGATAATTTTACTAAGCAGTTCAATATTAGCAATTGCTTCAGAAAGAGTCATGTTAGATATTAAAACATTTTAGAAAACTTACTTACCTATGTTCTGAAATTTATGTTCCAGACATTTCTGCTGTTGACACGCCAGATTTAGAAATACTTTTGACTGCTTCTGTGAATAAATAGATTTGTGATATATTATAATTAATAACATAATTATATAATTATCTAAACAAATAACTTAGCATTTGTATTAGCTATTCATTCTAATTATGAAATATTTCATCATAATGATTAAGTATGACAACATGAACATAGATGATGTGATATGATTGCCATTTAAAGACCTACCCTTCTCTGTATTGTTCTCAAGCAATGTTACTGTAATGTTAAATTAATTAACTTTAAAAGAAAATGAAAAGGATCCAACACCTGATATTGGCTGGTAGTTTAAGTGTAGTACACTGGTCTTGATGTGGATGTGATCTTTGGACCACATGTTGTGTTCCTCTCTTCTTTTATGACTCTCATTGTGCTCCCAGGGGCTTTTAGTCACCTCCTTTAACTGTAAGCTCTACAGTCATTGTTAATATAGTTATGGTCTTAATAGCAAATGAGAGAATAGATACAGATGTCTCTCATATATTTTTGAGGCAATCCTTCAATGTCAAATCACAATACATTAAGTGAATATGTAATGGACTATTACAGACAGATAGATGGCGCTAGACCACTATACTCTGTAAATGCAGTAAGTTACGTGATCTGATCACAACGTTTAGATAGCCTATTACTATATTCAAACATACATTATGTTTTTTATATATATCATTTTATTGAAAGAGACATCAAGTTTTGAAGAGAAGCTCGCCAAAAATCAGTTTTGAAGATATTACCTGCATTCTAAATAAATACACAAACAATGGTGAACTAATAATAATACTGCTGTTTTCTGCATATTTCTTCAGAAAGGACACATAGCGTAGTGGGTTATGAAGTGCCTATCATCCAGAGGTTATGGGTTTGAATCACAAGTGGAGGCGGCATATAATTGAAGGACCCACAAGAATAACAAAGCAGAGTAAGACCCTCATTGACTTGGTATTTACTAACAGACCAGAATGAATAACAAGGACTTACAATCTGATTACTGGACTCTCGGATCACAACATGACTTAGGAAACTGACAAAGAAGTGCCTGCAATACTTTGGTGAAACTGATCATGAAAAAACAATTCATTCTTCCTAAAAGCAAAATAGTGCAATTTGAAAGAGAACTTAAAAATATAAACTGGGAACAAATTATGATACTAGATGATGTAGAGGAGTGTTGTAATTTCATGACCACAGCTATTACAAGTCTGATGGAAAAATTTACAAAACAAATCAAATCTAAACGAAAAGATACCACGGTACCCTGGATAAAGAATGAAATACTAAAACTCATTAAAAAGCGAGATTTAGATTTAAAAACATTTCTAAGATCCAAACTTAATACTGATCTCCTGATATATAGAATTTTAAGGAATAAAGTCGTATCTGTGCTGCGGAAAGCAAAAGTCACATATTACACTCATCTAATTGATAG
Source organism: Umbra pygmaea (assembly GCA_016801145.1). Classification (NCBI taxonomy): domain Eukaryota; kingdom Metazoa; phylum Chordata; class Actinopteri; order Esociformes; family Umbridae; genus Umbra; species Umbra pygmaea. The sequence continues at coordinate 2,453 of JACXGM010009639.1, read as the reverse complement.
TGCTAAAGATAACAATAATTCACTGTGGATGCATTTAAACACTCTGACTAATAAATCAAATAAAAACAAAAAGATTACAGAACTTAACATCAATGGCAATAGTATAACCGATCGTGCCATGTTAGGTTCTGCTCCCCAGGAGGGGAGTGGAATGTCACTACCACTGTCCAAGGCCACACTGCGGCCAGCAAAGGAGGTATGGGGTCGTAGGTGCAAGCAAGGACACAGAAACAAAGTACCTTTTCACAAACGGCTTTTATTGCCAAGGTAAATATTAAATTATATGTTTGGGAGGAGAGGCTGGACAGGACCAAAGGAAATAACTTAAAACAAAGGTTAACTCTACCCTGCTCTAAACTAACACACACAGAACCTACACCTATACTGGCACACGAATGAGGCGCCCTATCCAAAGTACAGGTGTGGTTTGTCCAGGTCTTGCCTAGTGTGTATAACAGGGGAGTTACACTATGGGTGGTGTAAGGCCAGGCCGTCTTGCCTAACACACCCCACGTGCTTCCTCTCCCCCTTTGGGAACAAAAGAAACAAATGGTTAATTTAATTCACAATTCACAAATGTACACCAATCAGAACACTAAATACACTAGACTAAATACAGTAACACTCTTACACACTAATAAGCCTATCACTCACTCACCAACCGACTCTAAAGCTCTCTCACTCACACTAACACTACAAACACACATACAATGCTACCAAGTATGGCCACCAACAAACACAGACTGCTAAACAGCCCCTAAGTACTCAATTAACTAAATATGGCCAGAACCACACACATTCAAACACAGCTCAAAGAGCAAACTCACGGAAGTGGCCTTGGTGTTTCCGCCCGGTAATAAACTGGGGACATTTCGCGTGTCAGGCAAATTAATTTAATTCATACTTTGTACAATGACTTGAAGAATTATCAAAAGATTTACAGCCCGTTATTCCTCCCAATCACTAATTGAGAGTCACTTCAATAGATTCCTTTTATATTAAAGGGGTCCTGGCTACAAGATTTGTAGAATTAATCAATAAACTCTCAAACTCCAAATCTAATGACATTTGTAGGATGAATAGTTGTTTTCTTAAAAATTATAAAGATGTTTTTGTCAAACCATTGACGCATCTTGTTAATCTTTCCTTAAGAACCAGTACATTTCCCAGTGGTTGGAAAAAAGGAATAATCATCCCTGTGTTTAAAAGTGGTAGCCAATGAGCAACTATTGCCCTATATTGATTTTACCAGTTTTATCTAAAATTATTGAAAAGGTTGTAGTAGTGCAACTGATTGACGTGTGGATGCCAGACAGCTCCTCCACCAATACCTGTTTGGATTTAGACCAGGTTATTCATCTGAAATAGCAAATTGCTGTTTAATTGAAAATTTTTAAAAGTCCCTAGACAAGGGCAATGTGGTGGAAGCTGTATTTGTTGACCTTAAAAAGGCTTTCGATATGGTCAATCATAGTTTGCTTTTATCTAAAATGTTACATTTTAATTTCTCAAATGAGGCAGTGTTGTGGTTTACATTGTATCTTCAGTCTAGAATGCAGTGTGTTAAAGTTGATCAAAACATATCTGCACTCTCAAACATAAAAATGGGCATTCCGCAAGGCTCTATACTTGGCCCTTTGCTGTTTAGTCTCTTTATAAATGACTTACCTCCACACTGCTCAGATGTCAGTTGTCAGCTTTATGCTTTATGCTTTACTGCTGATGATGCAGTTCTTTATGCACCTGCCAAGTCATCTGAGTAGGCTGCAGCTGTACTGTCCAATAGTATGTCTGACATCCAACAGTAGCTCACCCAAAATCAGTTAGTTCTAAATCTCTCCATGTGCTTCTGCATTATAAAACTTGATTTAGATGGAAGATTTAATATTAATTTACATAAGAGAGAAATTCAACCAGTTACAGAATTTAAATATCTAGGATTGGTTTTAGATCCACAACTTAAATTTGACAAGCATATAAAGAAAATCATAAAAAAATTACAAAGCAATCTCAACTGTTTTAAATTAATTAGAAGCTACATACCAAATCAGGCAGCCCTGCTGTACATGCATGCTGCATGACAGCATGGGCACAAGCCACTCCCACTGCAGTTACATGCATAGGCTCTCTATACAACAGAAAAATAAAAATGATGGATCAAAAATTAATACGTCATCATCACTGTACCATTCTCAAGAAATATAATTTAATGAATTTTGATAGCTTTAGCAATTTTTCCTTTCTTAACCTCTTAGAACTCACGATGCCGGCCGTGGGAGAGTTGGCCCAAAAGGTGAATAGAATCATTGCTCACAAGTGCAGATTTAACTCTGCATATACATGGCTTATATGTACAGAAAGCTTAGAATTTCACGAATTTAGCAAACATATCCGATTTACAATAGCTATAACAAGAATAAAAAGCCATGTTATTATGTGACTTGAGTGCAATG
>JACXGM010009638.1:7516-27401 GCA_016801145.1 Umbra pygmaea | reverse complement strand
AATGAGGAGGCTGTCAATCAAAGCATGTCACGGTGTCACCTTTTTCCCATTGGTTGATCGGTATCAGAGTGTGAAGATCGATTTTACATGCCTAGATTACTACGTTAGTAGGCTTCATACAGTCTCTTGCCAGAGATTTGAGTCTTGGCAACCCTAGTTGAAAATGCTAGCTTTGGTTATTATTTGATTATTAACTTTTACACGTGGAGGGTCTTGCTGAATGTTTATTGCAGTAAGCAGCATCTAACGACATAGAAGTTGACACTGCCGTGTAGGAATTTGGATGAAGTGTGATCATTGCCTTAATTTTTCAATATACGATTCCGTTAATGCCGGAGCAGTCGGACGCCCTTCTCATTGTAGCCCATCCATTTCATCAAAGAATAGATCCGCCAGTGCAATGTTCCGTTGTCTTTAAAACACAAGCACACAAACACACCAAGTCAACCACACACACGCAGAAACTAAGTTCGCCCAAGCGAGAGAGCAGCTACGGTAGTTAACGGAGCACAACAGGTGACACAGAAGCCACAAAAAAACGCAGCTAATCGGCACAGTTAGTTGGATTTTCTGTTTGTGACATTGCATCTCGTTTTGGGGTTGGTGAAAGAATCATTTATGCTACAAACCAACCCCGTGTTGTACCCTTGGTTCCTCCCCAGCTGCGTTTTTACGTTCACAATCTATTTCTATCACAGACCGTATATATGGTTTCCATATGATCTCCAGCTCTTGGCTTGCTTGCTATGACTGAAAGATTAAGTCCCGCCCTCTCATTAGCTTAAGGATGTAGAAATACGGAAATAAATATATACGGAAATAAATAAATTCAGAAATAAAAGAATATGGGAATAAATGAATATAAAAATAAATAAATACAGAAATACATGATCACAGAAATAAATAAATAGGGAAATAATATTGATTAATAAATGTATAATTTTATATTTGTATATTTTTATGTATAAATATTTTTATGTATAAATATTTTTATTGACGCATATATTCATTTATTTATTTATTTCTTATTTTGGCAGACTTGGTCCTCCATAATTTTAATGGTAAGTTGATTAAGAAAGAATTATTATTTACAGAAACAAACTTGGAGCAATTAGGGTTAACTGTCTTGCTCAAAAACAGACTGATGAAAGGCTTCACCTTGGTAGTGTGTGTGTGTGTGTGTGTGGGGGGGGGGAGTTGAACCATTCTTCTGGGGGCTTCTTCAAAAAATGGGCCCTAAACAATTAGACCACCTTGTTAGACCACCACAGATAGTGATTGCCTGATCATGTCGAGTGCAGACTTGTGGTAACTACTTTCTCTGGGCATGATTCAACTGACCAATGTGATCAGTCTATTTCTGATGAATGTGTTTGTATGTAAAACCAATTTCATCTCAATGTCTGAGTATATAACAAATTTCAACTGAGTAAAGAAATAAAGATAAAAAAATTATTTTGAGTTTCATACAATATGCAATGGGATTTGACTCCTTGTAATGCTACTGAAATTAATGGAGTCACATGGAGAATACATTGAGCAGGCTTGAACCAGAAATATTGAGTCTAAAGCAGATGTGGGCAATTATTTTTGCTTGAGGGCCCAATTGAGCTTTTGACTGTAATGTTTTTAGTTTACCAAAATATAGTCAGTGAAAAGTACCCAACTTTGTGATGCGATATCTCCGGCTGTCATTAATCCCCCTTGGACGAACCACTCCTCATTATTTGCATTGGCATTATTTTATCAGTGGAACCCCCTCTTTCCAACCATATTGGTACCATGTTGGTATTGTGCAGGATGATGTCATACATCATTAAAGTGTTGATATTTTGTCATTTTCGCGTCCTACTTCCTGTCTGTAATGTGTTTAGTAAAAATGGCAAAAGTCAAAAAAACATGACCAACTTAGAGGTGGAATAGCTCCGGCTCTGATAAACTCACATGGATAAGCCAACACTCATTCTTCTTGGCTGATCTTCATCGTTCCAACGTTACCAAGCTTTAGTTGCTAGCATATAGGGTTCGCGAGATAATCGCAATACAATCATGGGAGACTGTGGAGGGTAAAAACGACTCGCGGGCCAGATCAAAGGACCCGGCGGGCCGCATCTGGGCTGTAGTTTGCCCACTTCTGGTCTAAAGGGTACAGTTTAGACTGTTGGGTGGCAGAATTATAAGCATTCTGAATGTGTGTTTACTGGCACAAATACACACGTTCCGAGTGCATGTCACTTGAATCCTTGCGCACCTTATGAAGCCTACTGTATGTAGAAAACTTCCATAAAGTGCGTTCTCATCGCCTGTTAAAGCGCATTGGACATTTTTGGAACATTATGCATGTTTTCAACACGTGTTTATTGGAATAACCAGGGAAAATATAACTTGAAAATAACATACCTCTACGCCATAGAGAAAAAAGCAATTTCGGTCCAAAACATTTAAGTGAGACGAACGATGACAAGCTTTCCATTATATTCCCACTCGAACAGGTGCTTGCACGTGACGCACAGCTCACTGGACACATTTATTTATCCTTCCTGCTTTTTGATAGTTTTGAAGAAATGTGAATATTTCCAGCTGTTAAAATGTAGGCTATGAATTCTTCCATTTTGCTAACTTCCAATCTGCATAACTCTGCCCAATACAATTTTAAGTGGAAGATCTCTCCTTTTTTTGATTGGCGTGGAGGTGCACTAATGAAATATGGATTAAAAACAAAACGGATAATAAATTATTAAATTGTGTTCTAAAACAGAAAAGGTGAAAATATAATGTAAATGTAACACATTTTCTTTTTATATATGTAACTAGTAACTAATTACTTGAATTTTGAAAGTAACGCGTTAGGTTACTTTTTTTCAAAGAAAGTAGTCTGATTAGTGTAACGCGTTATACCCAACACTGGTAGTTAGTTACTAGTTACTTTCGATCTGATTGATAAGCAAAATCCCTGATTTTTGGACCACTTGGAGAGCTTTTACATAACTCTCCTTGAAAGTTTCATTGTTCTGCTTACAATCTTTGCTTTCAGATTATTTGAGAGTTGTTTTGAGGCCCCCATGTTGCCACTGTTTAGAGAGTTAAAGAGAACAATTTGCAATTGGCCACCTTACATTATTGGATGCACCCACATTTATGCACCAGTCTTTTTTCATTTTGATACATATTGCACATTTTCTGTTAATCCAATGAACCTCATTTCACTACCAAAACATGTCTGTGTCCTTCAGTTATTTGATAGATCAAAATGAAATTGCTGATCCAAACACCCAATTATTTACAAATGAAAATCATGGAAATTGTCAGTGGTGCCTAAAATCTTGCATACGACTGTATATATAAATGAAGAGTTAATTTGCAAAAAACAAACATTTTTATATAGATCCTATGTTTAGGTTCAGTAAATGAACTTCTATATAATTAATGAATGGTCTGCTGGACTAACCAGAGCTCTTCCTTTTAAAATATACTCTGTTCCTATATTTTTATGTATATGCATTCTTTAGGTATGAATAAAATACAATCCCAGTTTTGTTTGTATGTATTTTCTACACTTTAGTGGTAAATGGTAAATGGACTGCATTTATATAGCGCTTTTTCTGACCAACAATGGCCACCAAAGCGCTTTACATTGCCTCACACTCACCCATTCATTCACACATTCATACACCGACGGCGGTGTCAGCCATGCAAGGCGCCAGCCAGCTCGTCGGGAGCAGCTGGGGTTAGGTGTTTTGCTCATGACACTTGGTCAGGAGGACCCGGGGATCGAACCACCAACCTTCTGATTGCTGGACAACCTACTTGACCCACTGAGCCACTGCCGCCCCAGTGAGGTGTCTGTCCGGATTTGTGTATAAATGCAAGACGTCACATTAGGCACATTAGGTATGAAAATGTACGTTTGTTCGTGAACGTGTGTTTCACAAGATTTGTCATTGTTTGCACAAGAGCGCATATGAGGAAAAACACTCGGACTGTGTGTGAATTAAATATTGCAATAAGGGAAAAGTGCCCAAAATTACTAAATTACCGTTAATTGTGTTCAAATATAGGCATCATTGTGACACTTGCCGCTACATGTTTTTTCAGGTTGGAGCTGGAATTCTTGTATGTTGAGATGTCCGTTCGTTCTGGTGCACAAAGCATGCATCATGATTATGAACTATTTATATACTTTTTGACGACTTAGAGTGAAAACATAGACTGAACTTGAGGCCACGGGTGATCTGCCTCCGATAGCTCGTACACATCTTCTTCTGCTTTGGCCACCATCTTCCAACTAAACGTGGGCTAAATATAAGTGGGTGATTGACGCGTCGCCACCTCTTGCGAAACAGCCTCTCCAATGTTTTGCGAGACCTGCGAACAAGTCATATAAAATTACTATTACCATTTGATAGTAGCGGTGGAACGCCACTGAATGTAGCAAAGTAAATGTACAGTTTTTTCACTTGAGTAAGAGTAAAATTACCCATCTGTAAATATACTCTAAAAAGTACATGTTACCGAAAAAATTTACTCAAGTAAATGTAACAAAGTAAATGTAATTCGTTACTACCCACCTCTGATTATTACAACTCAATTGTGAAGTTAAATATAGCACTGTAACAAATTATCTACATTCCTTACAAATATAATTCCCATCTAAACTGCTTTTTATCTTAAAGCTGCATTGTGTAGGATCTGCTCCCATCTAGTGGTGAAATTGTATATGACAAGCAACTGAAGCCCCTCGCGTTATTTTACCAGCAACGTGAACCTGGATATCCGTTTTTTCTTTCAAATCAATAGCGCTTGTTTTGATTCATTGCAATAATAATTGTTAATTCACTACACAGCATGTGAATTGTAACCAAATGCAATTGTATTGTGTGTAAAGAAACAATAAGAGCATGTGATAGCAAAAATAATAATTTAACATGTTTTATTAATAAAAGTAACAAATATGTTTTACACACAATTTGATTCAATAAATTGTCAGTGTCTCATGTGAAAACACGATTACATTTGAAAAACATTCACTAGAGTCTGTTTTATTCCAACAGAATACAAATTTTAGCAAAACATGAACATGGACACTACCTATGCAATGAATAAACAATGATTATTGCAATGAACCACGAGCGCTATTATTTTGATAACAAAAAATCCCAGTTTGTGTTATCAGGCGAACGTTCTTGCCTTATGTACAGCTTGAGCCAGCGCTGCTATTACATGTCCTCGAGAATAGACATGATCTTACATCTTCAACAGACTTTGAAATTTGCAGGCAGTCATGAGTAATCTCCCCCTGACATTCGTCACGGTGCCACTAGTGTAAAAGCACTAAAGGCCGTGCTTGAATTTAAAGATTGAGGCGTAACATGGCTGCCGCAATTCGAGCGGCACCATTGTAGGTATTGTGAATAGAAGATTCTACGCTTACGAAAATACTTTGAATATTAGGTGGAAGTAATAACACATGTATGGAAGCATATAGTGGACTAAAATCAAATGATAATGCAATTTCTGAAATGCATTATCATTTTCAAAACGCGTAAGTGTTATTTGAGACAATATTCAAATTAAAATGCAATAATCCAATTGCATTTTAATTTTCACATAATCATATGGGCATTCTATGACAATATTAAAATTCAAATGGAATAACCATTTGACATTTCATTTTCAAAGACATACCCCGCTTTACAAAGGACTATATTCAAATGATAATGCAATTTCAGAAATGCATTATCATTGTCAAAATATGTAAGTGTTATTTGAGACAATATTCAAATTAAAATGCAATAATCCAATTGCATTTTAATTTTCACATAATCATATGGGCATTCTATGACAATATTAAAATTAAAACGGAATAACCGTTTGACATTTCATTTTCAAAGACTTTACAAAGGACTCTATTCATATGTTAATGAAAATGTGAAAATTAAAATGCAATATAAACAATGTAGCCTAATTTTCCATTTGTGCAAGCATTATTTAAGTCTCAATTAAAATTAAAATGCACTTAATAACTATTTGAAAATGGAAATGAAACGGCATTTGACATTTCATTTTCAAAGACTCGGATGTGATGTGCAGTGGACAATATTAAAATGCATTAAGCTAAACAGCGCCCCTGGTGAATTGCATTTTAATTTTCAAGTCACCACGCTCTTTTAGGGACAAAAGTAGATCATGAAAATGCAATCTGTCAGACCACTCATCAAGGCAGGTCTTCAGTTTTAACGTAACTTCCTTGTTTGGTGACAAGCTGGCCCGGTACAGAGGTATCCAGGTTTGTCTGTCACCGGGTCATGGCTAGAAGGGATACAGCTCATGTTAAAATGTCAAATTCTCAAACCAGACGTGGCCTTTCTGCCCGCAGTTAGACTTTTCCTCCAACAGCTAGCTAAGTAAGCTAGCCAACTACTGTTTTAGCTAATTAGTTTTTTGAATTGCAAAGCCAGATGGGAGCTAGCTAGTTCAATCAAAATTGTGTCAAATAATGTTGTTGTACAGTACGATGTGAGAGCATTGTAAACGGTGACTTGATAATGTTAATACCATATAGGCTTCTAGAACACAGAGTAGTGTGTGGTATGCGCTATCGCCGCGGGCAACTAACGTGACTTATTTATTTTAAATCAGACCGTAACTATTTTATAGGATAAATTAAATGCTACAATACTAATACTACTAATACTATGGAAAGCACCTGGATGCAAGTTCAATCTACTAGGCATTGAAGCGTCCCTCCCTCCCGCTTGCTGAGCAGTGCTGTGCTTTTGTTCATTTTTATTAAGGCAGTGCAAAAATACAAGTAATGAACAATGTTACAAACAAATTAGCAAAACAGTAATATCATACTACAGTACATGACAACAATTCTATACAGATGAAATAAAATAGTCAAAAAGGCCAGGTGGTACAGACCTTTTAAAACAAAGACCTTAAGGGACAAATAAACATTTATCATTTTAAGAGCTTTATTGTTGGTGGAGTATTTTATTGTTTTGAAGTATTGTTCAATTTCTTTTTGCAAGACAAGAAAGCAGTGTTTTTATTACTAAATGTACATTTATTAGTATGACATTTGGCAAGTAATAAAACAAAATGTATTACATTATATTGACTCTTGTCACTTCCATCAATTTAAAATAAACCAAATATTACATCTTTCCACACAAGTATAAAGTCCTTGTAAATATTTTCAATTACAAATTTAGATAGATTTAGCAAAAGTTTTTTAGCATTAGTACAAGTCCACTGAACCACTGTCTCTGGGTGTTCATCACAGGAAGCTACTAACTGAAAGGTATATCATTTTTAAACTTCCTCATGTATAGTGACTTGCAGGATAGTATCCATGGATAATCTTAAAGAAAACTTACTTTGTCATATAATAAGTAAAATCCAGGCTTTTTTCAACAAAACGGTTCCAATAGGGAATGACACTGGGAGTAGATACAACATCATGTTTAAAAAAGGCACATACTAGTCTATTGTTATTTTAAGGAACAGAATGAAAACAGGTGAAGTTGAAGTGTACCTATGATGAAAATTACATGCCTCTCTAATCTTGGGAGTGGGAGAACATGCTGACTAAATAATTTTTGACCCACTGTACAATGCTCTGGAATGACCATCCCAGTCCCCAAGACCTGAATACCATTGAAAATCTGTGTTGTGATTTGAAGCGGGCTGTCCATGCTCGGCAACCATCAAACCTAACTGAACTGGATATGTTTTGCAAGGAGGAATGTTCCAAAATACCATCATCCAGAATTCAAACACTCATTACAGGCTATAGGAAGTGTCTAGAGACAGTTTTTTCTGCTAAAGGAGGCTCAACTAAATATTGATGTGATATTTCTTTTGGGGTGCCCAAATGTATGCACCTGTCTAATTTTGTTTAGATGCATATTGCACATTTTCTTTCCATCCAATAAACCGAATTTCACTACTGAAATATTACTGTGTCGTTCAGTTATTTGATAGATCATAATTAAATTGCTGATCCAAACACCCAATTATTTATCAATTAAAATCATGGAAATTGTCAGGGGTGCCTAAATCTTTGCATACAGCCGTAAACTTGTAAGTGTAAATTATTTGTAGTTTTTGTGCTATGTCTGTTTCTTTGAGATCTCTGAAAAAAATTAGAATTCTCGGTATTCTACAGCCACATTTTAAGGGTCTAAAGCAGGGGTATTCAACTCTAACCCTACGGGGTCCAGAGCCTGCTGGGTTTCTGTTCTACCTGAACGTTAATTGGACTCACCTGCTGTCCCAGGACTAAATAAGTCTCAGATCAGAGGGTTGCAAGGAAAAAGTGGAGTGGATCTGGCTTCGAGGTCCAGAGTTGAATACCCCTGGTCTAAAGGGTTAACTCTGATATGTTCAGTGTGTTCCTGCATCCATGACTGGGAGGCAGAGTAAATTGAAACTCACTGAGTTGGGTTCCTTATAGGTACTTCTGAGAAAAAGATCAGAATTCTGACTTTATTCTCAGAATCCTGACATTTATCTCAGAATTCTGACTTTAATCTCAGATTTCTGACTTTAATCTCAGAATTCTGACTTTCATAACACTAATAACAGGATTTCTAGCTACTGGCACTTTCCAGATGGAGTTGACTGACAGGTCAGGGATATCTCAGCCAACCCTTAGCTGGATTATGCCAGGCGTGTCTGTATAATAGGCTTGTCGCAAAATTACATGAAGTTTCTGTACACAGCGGGTGAACAGAAAAAAACACAATTTGCAGCTATGTCCGGTTTCCCAAATTTAATCAGTGCTATTGACTGTACTCATGTTGCCATAAGGGCACCGAATGAAAATGCTTTCATCAATCGAAAGCATTTTAATTCCACCAATGTCCAAATCATTTGTGATGCAGAAATGTTGCTCTAATGTAACAAATTTTGACACCTTGACATCGACTGATAGCTGACCACTTTTTATTTCGGCCACGGTCCGACTTTTCGGAATTAGTAATAGGCACACTGTGCCCTTCAAACAACATTTTCCTCATTTTTTCCACCTCGCCAACAATATTTTCTACTTCACATTGAGTGACGTTGCTTTTTTGTTTTTTACCTGTGTTTGTCATGATTTCTCAGTCAATAAATATAAATTTTGGGGCATTTCACTGACCATTTATCGCCAACTATGGGCGTGACATGTAGCCACAAAAGCTGCGCCACGTATTACGGTACGGATCCACTTATCCGACACGGCAGTCGGGTGTTGTAGCAAGGCTACCCTCCATTCGTATGTTGATGGGTGTTCCTCAAATACAGTTGCGGGATACAGCCACCATCAGTTTCTCCATTGATTCACCCGTTCAACGGATTCATTTGCATAAAGCTGGGAATTTTCAACTTTTCTGTCGCGCACCATTTTCTCAAATAGCAGTGCTGCCTTCCTGGGATGCTATGCGGGCACGTTGAAGTCGCGTGACGTCACCCATAGGAATAGAGCGAGGTGCGACGCAACAGAAGTGAAATGAATCCGTTAAACGCGAAGGGACTATCCACTTTCCGTGCTACACTTCTGTCACATCGCACCTCGCTCTATTCCTATGGGTGACGTCACGCGACTTCAACGCGCCCACATAGCATCCCGGGAAGGCGGCACTGCATACCCTCATACAAATTGAGTGTAGCGTCACGACACAACCCGACACCATGCTCCAGTCTTGTCGGACAAATCGATCCGTACCTTTACAGTACAGAACCACTTGTCCAACACGACTGGAGCTTGATGTCGCAACGCTACCCTCAATTTGTACATTGATGGGTGTTCCTCAAGTACAGCTCGGCTACAGCCACAATCAGATGCTCCTCCAGTTTTGCTACATCTACTAGGAAGGACCTTCCCCCGTCTCCTCTCTGCTGTACTTATATTGGATAGTTACGTCGCGTTTAACAGATTAATTTGCATACAGCAGGGAATCTCCAGCTTTTTTGTCGCGCAACATTTTCTTATATGCAGCCCTGCCTTCCCGGGATGCTTTGCATGCGCGTTGAAGTCACCCATAGGAATAGAGGTAGGTGCGACAAGACAGAAGTGTAGCACGGACAAGTGGATCTGTACCGTTACGGTACAGATCAATTTGTCCGACACTGACTGTTGGGTGTTGTCGCGACGCTACCCTGAATTTGTATGTTGATGGGTGTTCCTCAAGTACAGCTGTGGGCTACAGAAACAATCAGTCTCTCCATGTTTGCCACATCACCAAGCAAGGATTCACTGTGAGCCTTCCCCTCGTCTCCTCTGTGCTCTACTTCTATTGTATAGTCACGTTGCATTCAACGGATTCATTTGAACGTGCAACATTTTCTCAGTTGCAGTGCGCCTTCCTGGGATGCGTTGCGGGCACGTTGACATCACCCATAGGAATAGAGCGAGGTGCGACACAACAGAAGTGTAGCACGGACAAATGGATCTGTACCGTAATGGAACCCAGCATTTTGCAAATGAATCAATCCATTGAAGGCGACGCGACTATCCAATAGAAGTAGAGCGCAGAAGAGACTGGGGGGAAGGCTTGTGGTGAAACCTTGCTTGTAGATGTGGCAAAAATTGAGAAACTGATCGTGGCTGTAGCCCACAGCTGTACTTGAGGAACACCCGTCAATGTACACATTGAGGTTAGTGTCCAGACAACACCCAACAGACGTGTCGGAGAAATGGATCTGTACAGTTAGGCGGGATGTCCACTGGACACGTCGACTGCGTTGTGTTGCGCCAGAAGTCATTAATTGTCAATGGAGCATTCCGCAAACATCCGTTTGCCTTGCGGGCTTGCGATACGGTGCGCTCTGTGTGTCCCGCCTTAAGCTGAATTCACACGAGACATGGCAAAAAAAAACGTACGGCATCGTAATGCAGACAAACTTGTACACTGCAATCAACGTTGTAATCAATATTCTGCATCTACGAGATGGTGGGCATACAACTGTCCATCTCCAGCAAGGCGACGGACAGGAGCTGTTTTCAGTTTAGTACCTATTAATTGACAATACGAAAACTATCTACTGAGCTGTCAAAGCTTGTCTTGCAATCTCACACACCCATAAATGAAAGCGACATATTAGCTCTTTCTCTGAGGTAAATCAACTTCCGGTTCTGGCACCGTACGGCAAAGCACCGTAAAAGTTGGATTATTTCAACTCTTGCGACACACCCGCCGCACCGCATCCACATTTTGCCGGTTCCGGTAGATTTGCCGCAGCGGTGCGCATTGCTTCCTATTGAAATGAATGGACTTCCGCCGCAGTGCAACCAGTTTGCCGGACCTGGTGTGAATCCAGCTTTAGGCGGGATGTCCACTGGACACGCCAGATTTTAGAGCACGTTACTTTATACTGGATATATGTGTCCGCATAGTGCAGACTTGATGCACATTTGCTTCCGCAAGGCAAAACCGTTACTATCGTGTTGTGCTACTCGTTCTATTTGGAACTACAACTTCCGGTTGTACGGCACGGTGTCGCAATGCACAAGTTGGATAATTTGAAGCTATGCGACACACTGAGCGCACCGCATTGCAAGCCCGCAAAGCAAATGGATCTTTGCGGATTGCTCTATTGACAATGAATGACTTCCGGTGCAACGTAACGCATTCGACGTGTTCAGTGGACATCCCGCCTTAAAGTTGATTGTGATTTATAAAGGGAAAACAGTGTAGGACATGCGTGCGCACGGTTTTATTAATCTGAATATTCCTTTGTGTACGCACGTTCTATATATTGTCCGTACACCACTTCTGACACTAATCCACCACAAAGTTTGATAAATGAGGCCCCTGGACTTGGGATATTGTTCAGTATCATTTAGTTTTGATAGAATTGTTTTTCGCTTACAAAAAATAGATTAACATTGTAAGTTTATCATGTACATTTTGTGTAAAATATAATTATTAGCAGTCAACCTGAGTTGCATAAATGTGGGCATCCCAACAGAGATATCACATCAATATTTAGTTGGGCCTCCTTTAGCAGAAATAACAGCTTCCTATAGTCTGCAATGAGTGTCTGGATGAAAGTATTTTTGAACATTCCTCCTTGCAAAACATATCCAGTTCAGTTAGGTTTGATGGTTGCCGAGCATGGACAGCCCGCTTCAAATCACAACACAGATTTTCAATGATATTCAGGTCTGGGGACTGGGATGGTCATTTCAGAGCATTGTACAGTGGGTCAAAAATTATTTACCAACAATAAAGCTCTTAAAATGATAAATGTTTATTTGTCCCTTAAGGTCTTTGTTTTAAAAGGTCTGTACCACCTGGCCTTTTTGACTATTTTATTTCATCTGTATAGAATTGTTGTCATGTACTGTAGTATGATATTACTGTTTTGCTAATTTGTTTGTAACATTGTTCATTACTTGTATTTTTGCACTGCCTTAATAAAAATGAACAAAAGCACAGCACTGCTCAGCAAGCGGGAGGGAAGGACGCTTCAATGCCTAGTAGATTGAACTTGCATACAGGTGCTTTCCATAGTATTAGTAGTATTAGTATTGTAGCATTTAATTTATCCTATAAAATAGTTACGGTCTGATTTAAAATAAATAAGTCACGTTAGTTGCCCGCGGCGATAACGCATACACCACTACTCTGTGTTCTAGAAGCCTATAGGGTATTAACGTTATCAAGTCACCGTTTACAATGCTCTCACATCGTACTGTACAACAACATTATTTGACACAATTTTGATTGAACTAGCTAGCTCCCATCTGGTTTCGACATTCAAACAACTAATTAGCTAAAACAGTAGTTGGCTAGCTTACTTAGCTAGCTGTTGGAGGAAAAGTCTAACTGCGGGCAGAAAGGCTACGTCTGGTTTGAGAATTTGACATTTTAACATGAGCTGTATCCCTTCTAGCCATGACCCGGTGACAGACAAACCTGGATACCTCTGTACCGGGCCAGCTTGTCACCAAACAAGGAAGTTACTGAAGACCCGCCTTGATGAGTGGTCTGACAGATTGCATTTTCATGATCTACTTTTGTCCCTAAAAGAGCGTAGTGACTTGAAAATTAAAATGCAATTCACCGGGGGCGCTGTTTAGCTTAATACATTTTAATATTGTCCACTGCACAGCACATCCGAGTCTTTGAAAATGAAATGTCAAATGCCGTTTTCATTTCCATTTTCAAATAGTTATTAAGTGCATTTTAATTTTTATTGAGACTTAAATAATGCTTGCACAAATGGAAAATTAGGCTACATTGTTTATATTGCATTTTAATTTTCACATTTTTATTAACATTTGAATATAGCACTTTGTAAAGCAGGGTATGTCTTTGAAAATGAAATGTCAAATGGTTATTCCATTTGAATTTGAATATTGTCATAGAATGCCCATATGTTTATGTGAAAATTAAAATGCAATTGGATTATTGCATTTTAATTTGAATATTGTCTCAAATAACACATATTTTGAAATTGCATTATCATTTGAATTTAGTCCACTATATGCTTCCATACACATGAATGAGCACATATTTTTTAAAGAACAAAGGGGTTTTTGCTAAGAATCAACTCAAAGAAATACACAGTGTAGCTTTAACATTTCTTTTAGTGTGCAAATACCCTACTTCTACGTTGGATACCTAAAAACTAACACTGTCTTTCACTGCTTCAATAGCGTAATTTGTATGATACTCATCTGAGGAACTTGCAGGAGCTGGAGACTGGGGTTCGCTGCCCCACGGAGACAGCTTTTTATTGCATATGAGATTGCATATAACCAGATTACTTAACTTTATAAGAATAACTCATTATATTGATAAAATATGTTGCATTATAGTTTTTAAATATTTCACTTTGGGAAATGCTTTCAAATACAGTAGGATAAAGCTACCTTCAAATTTTATTTTGAAGTTGTTGAAATAACTACTATATAGCCTTTCATTTCAAATGACATGTTCTACAATAAGTCAAATAAGGTTCTATGAATATACTGCTAGTCCATTTGATGAACTATGGCTTTGATCCATTTCAGAAACCATGGTTTTATTAAATAAAGCCTTTTTCCAAATAGCGACTACATTGACAATGTATTAGACTATGTCCTTTTTTGACTAAAGCGGGGCCAGACCACGCTCATCACTGCTTGGAGACGATGGATGGGACGAATGTTCCTGCTGGTGCAATTCAAACACAGCCACTCATCCACCCCGATTGAATATAATAAAATTACTTGAATAACCTATTATATTAAT
Source organism: Umbra pygmaea (assembly GCA_016801145.1). Classification (NCBI taxonomy): domain Eukaryota; kingdom Metazoa; phylum Chordata; class Actinopteri; order Esociformes; family Umbridae; genus Umbra; species Umbra pygmaea. Next base: position 13,170 of record JACXGM010009638.1, on the reverse strand, counting down.
AAAAAATGTTGCATTATAATTTTTCAATGTTTCACTTTGGGGAAAACTTTAAAATGTAGCTGTTTATAATCCTAGTTACAGGATTGTTTATTTGTCAATTAAAACAACAGTAAACAATTTGAAATAAATCATTAAAAGCAATATACAGTCTGATAGTAGTTATATATTGGAAGTTTTTAGCAACATCATCCCGCTGGTTTAAACTGTGCAGCCTCTGCCCAGCCCGTACGTCGGGCTGCAGCAATCCTCTTTCAATGAGATGCTACCGCTACACCGCACCCCCGCTTACAAAACTGTACCCAGCACTTTAGAAATTGCATTTCGGAAAATGTCTATGTACCCAGCAACGTCTATGTAATCATGCATTTCAAACCTCTCCCGCAAAGTGAAACTGTATCTACTCTGATATACTTTATATCTTTCCTATAATAAAACACATAAGGATTTATTTAAATGCATTCTCCTTTTCTAATTTAATTAATAGGCCTAACACAAATAAAAATACAAAAACTATATCCCTATGAGGGATTTGAAATTGCGAACTCCTGCATCTATAATACATACATAGATGCAGGAGCTATATCAATGCAGCCCATTTACCATGTTAAAAGACAAACCCACCAGTATTATTTAAATTAAAAGTAATAGTTTCTTAAAAAGTGATTATTTTTTTTTATTTTTTTTTTATTTTAACCTTTATTTAACCAGGTAAGTTGACTAAGAACAGTTTCTTATTTACAGCAACGACCTGGGAGCAATTAGGGTAAAGTGTCTTGCCCAAGGACACAACGACATTTGGCTCAGTCGGGAATCGAACTGGCAACCTTCTGACTACTAGTCTGACTCCCTACCCACTGAGCCATCTGCGCCCCAAATTATGCCGATTATAAGAATATAAACCTACAAAGGGTTCAAACCCTCAATCTCTGTCATTGCAACTATTTCACAGTGAGGTGCCCTAATCCACTGTGCCACTTTTTCCATGTGCTAGCTAGGGAAACTAGAACTCAAATACTGTTTTAACACTAGAATAGAATAGAATATACTTTATTGTCCCCTCAGGGAAATTTGTCCTGGACTCGCGTGCATGCTGCAAAGTAGTAGTAGCTGCCATTTCATACAATAAATACATGTTATCAATCCGGATGACAGCTAAACGAAAACAAAACATACACACTAGAACCGCCAGGCCTTCCAAACTACCTATAACCACCAACTGCTGACGCCCATCTGCGTCATTAGCATACGAATCACCCTCATTAAAAAACGCTCTCTCCTCCGCAGCCTCCAGCGAAGTCATCACTGCATCCAGCGATCAGGAGCATCACCTCTATTGTGTTTTTATAGGCCTACGTAAAACTGTCTCCAAACAGATTAATTACATGGAGATTTTTGTTGTTTTTGAATGTACTATATTGCCTTTATAGAATGACAATTCTTAAGTCTAGAATGAAAATCCACCACACATACTTAATTCAGAAATAAACCAGCTAATACTTTTAATATGATTTTCAACTAACGGCGCAATCAGAAAGTGCCATTTTATTCATTTTAAAATGTGTTCCAGTGTCGGAAACAGCCTGAATTACAACATGTCATATTTATGCTATTGTATTTTCATAATTTTATAGGCTCTATAGAATGTGAATGATTTTCAACTAACAAATTCAGAACAAATATGTTTCGGGATCTGCATTACGTTTCAGCACACCCATTATATATATATATTTTTTTTGTAATATTTTATATTGAAATACAATAGCAAACATTTCAGCTGGTGCGGTGTGGATTTTAAAATTGTTCGATGAACAGTTTTTTATAATTACTAAATTATCTGCTTGCCTCAAACGCTTTGCGCTGACGAGATAAATAGACGTGAAGCTAAAATGAATCGGTTTCAAGCAAGCTTCGCATTGCATAACGGCACCTGTAAAGACCGGTTTATTTCCATTCAAACCTGCTTCAGGTGAATATATATATTAAAATATGTACAACTGTTAAAAAAGAAAAGCTCTATTGAAGACATGTATTTTTTCCTTTTCAAGTATACTTTGTTCTGCATGGTCAAGCAGCGTTATTCATTTTTCCCTGTGTTTCCTGGATATATTACACTGAAAAATAAAACTATTTCACCTCACACAGTTGTGTTTGCTAATTAGAGACTAGAAACATCCTTTCAATATATGTTCGTTTTGTATTTTTATATATCCTACTTTTCTTTCTGTAAAATATTGTTGATGAAGGTAAAAAAGATTTTCAACAAATTCAGAGCAAATATGTTTCGGGATCTGTATTACGTTTCAGCACACCCATTATATATATATATTTTTTTCTAATATTTTATATTCAAATACAATAGCGAACATTTCAGCTGGTGCAGTGTGGATTTTAAAATTGTTTTATGAACAGTTTTTTTATAATTGCTGAATTATCTGCTTGCCTCAAACGCTTTGCGCTGATGAGATAAATAGACGTGAAGCTAAAATGAATCGCTTTCAAAAAAACGTCCAATATATAACTACTATCAGACCGGACCTTGCGGCCGTGAAACAGGGCCAGTTTTTACGGGGGTGATTGAGGGGCATCCAATAGCTTTTTTTATAAATTCCTCTGCACTTCCATTTATGTCATGCGTTATGCAAACTGAGCACAAACGAAACACCCACACAAGGAATGTTGTATAGGGTATCATACAATAAAATATGTTTTTTTGCTGTAAAGATTGTAAGAGATGTTACGTAGGCCTCTACAACATTATTTGGCCCATTTCACCGGATGGCCCATTTTAGCTGACTTCAACCTATGTGAGAAGCAGAGATCAGGGATGTAGGTGTAAAATAATCAGTGAAAATTTGGAAACAAGATAGTCAGTCATTTTATATATTAGCTCACATTTTAATGCAAAGCCTAAAGACTGGTTTATTCCATCAACATTCCAGGCAACCATGATACTTACGGAATGACATATAGACGACTATACTCATGGCCATCTCAAGGAATTGGTCCTCTTCTGTAGAGGATTATTGCGTATGAGCAGTAGACAGTGTTACTTTATAAAAACGAGTGCTTTTTACACTTTGTAATTTCACATTTTTCAATATTTGCAATGTTCTTATTTTTATATAATATCGATTATTGTCTCATCCAGTTGTTTTAAGGAGCGACTGCCTCTCTTGCCAGCCTACATTCCCATAATAGCTTCGATTATGATGGAAATGTTTTAGAAATTGTGATTGCCTTATTTTATCCTTCCATCGAGCCACAGAAAGCCCATATGGCTCGCGAGCATTTTTTACAGTCTATGCTCGTGAGAAAAAATAAACATTTGAGAATAATGAATGACACAACCTTAAAGTATTTTTCATTTCATTTTATGTGTACATTATATAATAATAATAATAATAATAATAATAATAATAAACCTTTATTTATATAGCTTATTTCATACAAGGAATGCAGCTCAAAGTGCTATACATCAATAAAAGTCAATATTGAAAAAGTGTAGAGTTGGAGAATATGCAGTAATTACCTAATAAAATATGGAAGACTAAAGTTGTTTGATGTTTTATATTTAATTACAAAGTTTAGTGCATTTTAGTGCATCTGCTCGCCTCAACAACTCTTTGCGCTGACTAGATGTAGACTTGAAGCGTGTTTACAGACATTTAATCTTTTATGTAGTTTTCATAATCATATAACTTCACGGGGATCCAATAGTTCTTTCATAAATCCCTCTGCCCTTTCATTTATGTCAGGCATCATGCGAACTGCGCACATATTTTTTTAGTTAGTGTAATAGACTATATCCGACATGGAGAATTACATGTGTAAATGCAGCGACATTTGGCCAATTGTGATTTTAAAATGTAAGGATTATGGTAGCAATGGAAACAACAAACAGCCTACTTATAATGCAAATATTATTCAATTATTTATTTTGCTACAACATGAGTGTAGCCTATGTAAAATGTTGAATTATAAGAAGCAGCGTTTTATTGTTGAAAAATAATCTGCGACAATTCTAAAACACATGATAGTCAGTCACTTTAGTTATTACATTATATTGCAAAGACTAAAGTTAAAAGTATTCTACCACATGATAAACATTATTTAGTTAATTCTCGGCCAGGGCTAAAGATCTTTTGTCTGTGGTTATTGGCCATTGAAAGCATTCATTCAGTGAGAGGTGCTTAGCGCCTTGGTTGCTAGGTGCCTGGGTACCAGATAATTGGCTGGGTACCAACGTTAGGCGGCGTCGGATTTTGGCGGTTTTAGTAGTAATTAGGGGTAAAAAAAACATGGAAATCATTGATAAAAAGCTTTCTGTTTGAGATTTTTGAAATTGTACAACAGAATAATGTAAAATAAACATATTTAGGAAAAGTCAAGGAAGGAGGAGGGTGTAGCTTTCAAAATCACAGATATGTTTAAATTACAAACTGAAATGCCCGATGGCGTCGGCCTTTGGCGGTTCTAGTTGGCCATTTCTAAATGTCCGTCACTTTTGTCTCGTCGTAGACTTGTTTCCTGTTGGCTATTGCAACAGTACTGATGTAATCACAATCTTGCTCATCCTGATAAATATCAAACCTGTTTGAAATGATTGGGGCGAGCCCAATTTGTGTGACAGCAGATCGGGAGGTGTAAGATTCGATCTGTGAAGGCCTCACATTTCCAGATAATCTGCGCCGAACATCAGAACCGTTCGAGGTCCTCGACAGGATTTCCTTCTCAGATTGTCGCGAGGGGAAAATCAGGCATAAATCGGCCTAAAACTCCTGTAGCATACCTGCCAACTTTTCAAAAAACCTTGGAGTGAGTTTTTGTTAGGAATTACCAAAATTATGCCACACACGCAGCCACACAAGTTGTTGGTGCAGATTTCAGAGAATTTGAATTAATTGGATGTTGTACCCATGTTGTATCATGTATTGTGGTGGTTTGTGGGGAGGCCCAAAGCCGTTGATAGGGGCAGCCTATTGGAGATGTACAATATTAGTTACATTCTGTGAAGCAGAAATAGCTGAAGGTCCATCCCCAGGAAATTTTGGATTAAGTAATGCGATTTCCTACATTCTAGTGGATCTTTGAGTGGTGTGCTAAAGATGTGCAATACCTGAATTTACTCTGATTCATGTTCAGCATCATGACTTGTACGGCCTTCTAGACTTGAGCTTAACATTCAACCAGAAAACTATTGTGTGTCTAAATGCCTATGTACCACAATTAAGCCTAGGTAGGTTGATTGATATTTTGATTAGAATGGTATTAAACAATTTTTTTACTGAAACCTAACCCATGTTTAGCCTGGAAAAATCCAGACCCAAATCCGGTGGAGATATGGGTCTGGGATCTTGTAATGAAAATGACCCAGCTCGAGGGGCGGCACCAAGTATGCATTTGAAAATCTCACTGTACGCAATTGGATATAACTATGACCTATCACCAGTGGTTATTCGCTAAGAACCTATGGCGGAGCTAACTAGTAGATTAAACTCTTGCAAAAACAGCAAAAACGTCCTTCCTAAAAAGGAACAATTCGAGCACCGTCTTCTGTCCCTCTTTTAGACAAAAAGCCAAGTCTAACTCGTTAATTGTAGTGGCCAAAGCCGTTTTAAACAACTGGTGTTATTGCGATCTTACAATGTTTACTA
>JACXGM010009637.1:8395-27401 GCA_016801145.1 Umbra pygmaea | reverse complement strand
ACCGCGACGTAGCCATAGACATGACTGTAAAGTCGTTTTTTTTTCTTTTAACCAAACAAAGAAATGAATTAGTGTTGCTTGTTGGCTATCGTGGGCAGGTTTAGAAAATGTAATTTGTTTCTCTTTGGCTAGTTACATTAAGGAGCTATTGACGATCAAAGTCCGAATCTTTAATATATTTCTAACTTCACCGCAGTTCACCACTGATACATTTCTCATATCTTCAGCTGAAATGCACTGACTGATGAATAAGACATTTATATGCATTTCAATTTTTAATTCTAGTCAAACAATATTTACTTCAGTAGCTGGCTAGCTAAAAGAAGGGATATGGCATTCAGTGTTCTATTCTAGCTAATATTTTCTATTTGATGGAATGGCTGGCACGTTAGATGGAAGGTTATGAGCCACACTTTTAGTTTTTTTGATTAAATGTTGGTTTTCCCAGACTAATATGTGATTCAATAGTATGTAAACTTTACAAGTTGTAATAAGTTTAGTTTTAAGGCCATTTGGAAGACTATCAAATGGATATAATAATGCAGATTGACTGATAATGGCCAACATCTTTCCTACCATTCACTAAAAATCTAACAATCATGCTTGTCAACAAATTATAATATTACTAACACATAAATAGATTGCTTATAATAATATAGCTGAACATGACTGCCAAAGTAGCTGGACGGCCATTCCAGTGGACCCCCAGTCGTATGTGTAAATTGCAACTTTCCACTTTTTACAAACGCACCATAAGACCGGTCTCTACTACCAATAGAAGAGCAAATTTAGAAGGGGGGCGTATCTTTCAAACTGCATGCTAGGTTGCGCGCATTGCGCTTGGGTTCAGGGAACTTGATACAGAGTAAATCACACGAACCTAGTGTTGAAATTGGTAACCCTATTGCAAGTATTTTTGGCGTGTAAAAGGAGCAAGAGATCGACCCGATCTCCCATTTGAATATAATTTAGTTCTTGGGCAAGGACACTCTCGGATCTTTTTAGACACAGTTAAAATACATTTGAATATATAGATTATCACCCTGGAAATGTCCGAAAACAAGCCGAGTGATGATCCGAAGTTATCTACGACGGACAGGGTTGTAAAATGTAAGTGGGAAATGAATTGATGTTAATCATAAACAGTTGTGTTGTTGTTTTGTTGACACGAACTGAAGTCCCATTGCTGCCATATTGAAGAATGGGTATTTTTTCCAACCTTGCAATCATATTCGTAAATTGTCTGCAAAAACCAGACGCTGGTTATGGGGAAAAAGGGTGTTAGCTGTGCGATGTGACACCGGCTAGGCAGTCATTTGAAGTAGGAAGTAGGGTGTGTTATTACAAGAGTTGTAGGTAGGCATTAAATGTTGGTTTTTAGGCTATGTTCATGTCTTGCACGGTACTTAATATAGGCCTAAATTGTTTATCTGTGCATGCAACTATTTTCCCCTCCATTTAAATAACAAATATGTGTATTGTCCTCTAAAATAAGCGCATGCATCCAGCTACAGTACTCTTACAACTATTTACGATTATTTAAGGTGTTAAATACCCTTTGCTCTTTTTTGGTTTCATCAGGAACACCTAGCTACACAAATGTGGTACTTTGTGTGTTTTATGAACCTGCATATTTTTCTGGCAATAGCTAATTTTATGTTTCCCTACATGTTATGTTTTTCTGGCTATAGCTAATGTTATGTTTCCCCACATGTTATGGTGTTTGGAAGCCACATGGAGTGCTAAGACTATCAATACTAATTTTCTGTATAATGTACATTATGATTGATACAAAAATGTTAGCCTCTATATGATAGCGTAAATTATTAACTATTAATCTGACTATATAGTATTGTTCTATTATTGTACTCCAGAACCCGATCTATTACTAGCTATTTTGCATTGTCCAGGGAATTTACAGCAGTAAGTACTGTGCTATATGGCTCCATGTCTGCGTTTACTAAACACGACCAGGATATCTTTTTATTTCTTAGTTATCAATAATCTTATTGGTTTGATAAACTGTAAGTGTTTTCTTTATCAAATCTTGCATTCGTTTCTCAGCTAAATACCTTTGACAACCAACTTAATTGAATTAACTTTGAACGTTTACTTTGAGATCCGCCTATGTAAATTTAATTACTTGAAAGTTCCTGATTGCAGATAACAATTAGTGAGACGTCTCCTTTCTAGGCCGGGGCAATAAGCAAGATGAGAGCCGCACCGCCACGATCAAAGGAGTGGTGTCCCGCTTTTCCAAGCGTCACTACCCTGACCTTCTATCAGTTGTTTAGTTAAACTATTTGCTAAAATAAAACTTAAACATTTTATGTTGCCAAGATCACTCCACAAGTGGTGCTTGATGACATTTTGACCAATATAAACGATTTTGATACCTTTTGTAATGGAGCCTAAAGGTAGTTGCCTTCTATGAATAGATGACTGTTGCTTATCTACTGTCATATGTTGGGAGCACATGTTGACATTTCATGCTACCAACTTCTCAAGCGTCTGACAAGGACACCTTGTTTTGGAATTTCACTTACTGTAATTCATTAGACACATTCAATCTGTTACTGTAGGACGGTTCTAGGCCCCTATAGTAATGCCTACAACAGAAGTATACAACTGTTACCCCATGAGGTCTGTGGCATGCTGTTTTTCTGTTCTACCTGATAATGAATGGCACTGACTAGTTTACCCGTCATTAATTATTAGTCACTGATTTCAGGGGAATTGGCATTGATCTATAAGCAAACCTGTGTTATTGACTAAAATTTCAACCTACGTTTATGGATTCACATTTGGATTATACATGCTAGTCATAATACTTATTTGCTGGTGAAATATTTCAAATGGCAATACCACAAACACATTTCTTCTGCATCTGTGGCTATAATGTCCCAGTAAAAACAGATTGACCGAAGTTCTATACTCAAGTGTGTGTTACCTACTGTAACAACATTCCAAACCAATGCCACTAGGAGAGGTCCGAGGATGTGACCCAGGAATCCTTGATTGTATGATCTGGGCTAATTTTGAGTTTTTACAGTAATTACAATGTTCATCAAAATGTGTCATGTCATTTAGAGGAAGATGAACATGGATGAGCCTGATTATTGAAGGCCTTTTTAATTATTGTGTGTAAAAATGAAACAGAAATAGCACCGCTTGATTTACTTTTTTTTTTAAACTCTTTGTTCAAACAGCTACTATCATTATCAGACTCAATAGTGTTCATGCTCTTTGTCAATATTGCAGTTGTACTGTGTTTAAAGCACCACCCAATGTCTGGAGTGAAAATGAAGTAATCGGTTGCCTGTCCTCTTCGTTTACTCCACAGACTCACTGACAGTAGAACGTGCGTCCCTCTTGCCAAACTGTTTTGAAAATAAACAATGATGGGAAAGCATCTGGTGGTTTATCTTTAGAGTAACCATATTCTTTAGTTAATAGTAAATGGCTACAGGGCTTCTACTTCCTTCACAATGGCATGTATGATGAGGTGGTGACCATGGTAATACAAATTAAATAAAATCAGTTGTATATTTTATTTAATTCCAGCCAGGACGGACAGCCTACATTGCATAAGTATTTTACAAAGGTCTTCCTTGGAACATTGATCAAAGCGCCTGACATTTGACATTTTGGAGAGAGCTGTGTGGGGGTTCACAGCCACTAATTCCAGCTGGATAGCAGAGTCGTTTTTGGCACTGAACATTAAATAACCCCACAACATGTACTGTACTACTAGACGTTACGTAGTCAGAGCCTCATCATTCTACTTCTGTTGTGTGCATCGTGTCATTCCAAGTATAAGTATTTTGCAATGAGTATAACCAAATGGAAGTAGCAGTTCGATATTGCCCCGCTTACTTATGAAGACTACACACTTAGGGTCACAGACATGGAACATTCCAAAATGGAGAATACATTTGAAGAACGATTGTGACTCTGATTGTGGTTAATTGGAGGGTAATTTACTCAGTGTTATTCCTACAGTGTGTATTTTATCTTTACAGTTGTTATGTACTTTTTATGTTTAAGGATGAGAATACGATTGTATATGTGGAGATATTCAGATGTTAGTGATGAAAGCAGCACCTCCTGTTGACGGAGAGGGCAGGGGGAGTAACACTGTGAGCGTTTACCGCAGCAGCTGAGAACGCCGTGCACTTATCATGTATGGCAGCTCTGCTAAAGTCAATTATGGATTGAACTGAGCATAGACAGAATGTAAAAGGAAGTGAGGTGTCAGTGCCTCTAGCGTGCTGTTGTGAAACACTTTAAAAACAAAATCGGTTGATTGGCAGGCTAAATGTTTATCATACCACTGCAGCATAGGTTTGATTCTAGCTTGCTTCTTTTTGTTTCACTCTTTCCTGAAAAAAAAAATACAATGGCTGAAAAGTATTAAAAATAATAATAATAATTAACAGAGAGTACTAAAGTGAACGTTCCTGGCGAGGAAATATGTCATGCTGTGCCTGATGAACGCGAACAATGTTGCGCATGTGTATGTAGGTGTGCGTGTGCACCTGACTGAACATTTGTGATGGAGTTAACTTCATTGTAGTGTAGGGGGGAAAAAAAGCTTATTTCCAGTTGCTTGATTGATGTTTGTTTATTCAAGACTATTTCAAGGAAAAGGAGGTTTCTGAGTTAAGTTTTTGGGGCATTTTGTTGAAGGGCGTTCTTGCGTCAGCGATTGACTGTGACCTGTAAAATCTTCCGAGTGCTGAAGGGAAGTTGTTTTCTGTTGTAACTGACTGCTTTAGTTTTTGTAAACATCAAGGTGAGAACGTTTGGTCATTACTGTGAAAAAGGAGTATTTTTCAGCCCTGTTGTAATGACTTTTTTTAACCTACGTTTTAATTCAGACACACAGACATGTATTAACATTTCTTTGGCCCTGCAAATTTACACTTGTTCCTGCACAATGCATTAGTCTTTTGCAGTGGTAATAACATTTTGGGAGAGGTAAACCCTGGTAATTAAAGTGTAGAGAAGCAAAGCTTGTTTTGGTGTGGTTGTGTCTGTTTGGAGCCTGCACATAATGGGCTGAAAACCTTGAGGGTGCAAGGTATTCAGTCATAGTTATTGGGCTAGCTAGTCATTGAGCTATTCATGGGTTTAAAGACAGTTTTGTGCCCTAGGGCAGGTCGGTCTTGTTCCAACCTATGAAAGTCACACTTTGTAACGTAATACTTCTGGATCCAGTTCCAGTCCCTCCACAAGATTAGAAGATCATGTTACAAAATTCACACAAATGTATTACATCTAAGACACATCAGAAGTTGGAAAATTCCTAGCTTTTATTATTTTGGACCTTGATGTATTGAGTTAGGGACTTGCAGAATGGTAAATCTTTTAAAATGTTAAATCACTATTTATTTTATGAATGTTGCCAGCAACTACTTTAAATGGTCATACTTTTTTCACATTAATTATTTTTGGCTGTCCATCTGTGAATAAACATGTATACATTTGAGTACATGCCTACAGTATATGTTGGGGACTTCATTAATTTAATTTCTTAATGGCTGGGGCTTTTAAGTTTGCCCTCTGTCACTGTGCATCATCTTTTGTGTGTCTATTACAGCTCTTGGACCACTGCCTAAAACGAAAAATGGTTCCACTTGTAAAAATGTCTTGTTCAGACCTAAATAGCTGCCTCTGCATCTTGTCTGACACTCATTTGCCGCTGGTTGTGGTTGGCAGCTGTTCTCCATTGTCTGTCCTCAGATATTTATTGGAGCACTTCGTTGTCCCTCCTTTTAAGTGTAACCCCAATGAAAAAAAGATGGTAAACACATGAGCGAGTGTCAATATTTACTGGGCACTCCTTAGGACACGGGATCATGCTGAACTAATAGAGATGAAGTCATATGTGGACATATTGGCTCTGGTAATTTAATATCTCCATGTTATGTAAATCAGTCACAATCAAATTTCAAGTGTGGGTATTGTTGGGCATTTGTTCAATCCACAATATTTGCCCAACATTAGATTTAAGTGTTTTGAAATAAAAACCTAACAAGGCAAAGAGTTCTTGCTGTGTGTCCTTATGGTGTCCCATTTGGCATGTGACAGCCCATTCATAGACCATAACTGCTTTCTCTATTATTGACAGCATTTAAATCTGCGGGGGGGTGTATTTAATAAAACAGACACTCTGTCTAAACTTTAACATGTATCAATTGCGTAACATTTTTGGAAATATAGATATCTTTTTCTAGAGACATCTTTTCTACACTTACTGGTAAAATGCACATGAGGGAGTACTTAAGGAAAAGAAGCCCTGAGTGTAATTCAGTTGGCGCCTACAATAGGCAGAGAAAGTATTGGTAATTAACTGTCTAGTTGGCTTGAAATACCTGTACGCGAACTGTTCCTGTACGCGAACTGTTCCTGTACGCTAACTGTTCCTGTACGCTAACTGTTCCTGTACGCTAACTGTTCCTGTACGCTAACTGTTCCTGTACGCTAACTGTTCCTGTACGCTAACTGTTCCTGTACGCTAACTGTTCCTGTACGCTAACTGTTCCTGGGTGGACGTGCACTTTTGTGAGTATTGTTACAAAACACCTGCAGGTATTGCTTGCTGAAATTGTTATGGTTACAAAACAAGACATAAAATAAGTTTTAATGAGTTTTGAGAATTGTTTGTAATATACTGTGTTTTATTTGTGCTAAGACACAAAAAACTGATGTTGCCCCCCCACACAAAGAAAAACAAAAAACTGAAAAACATCCGTGGTTACCACTTGAATAAATCTGATCCTGTATTTTGTTTTATAAACTGTAAAGATTCCTTTTGTATGTGCGTGCGTGTGTGCATGTGTGCGTGCGTGCATCACATTGTAGATGTTAAGTGTAGCGTGACAGCCCTCCAGTTAAATGGGTCTGGATAAGGAAGTGTTAAATGTAGTAGAAATTATCAGGGATGAGATCAGAGCTGAGCCTTTTGTAGATGCAAAACCTCTCATGCAACTTTAGACTGCCTGTGTTACTTGTCATGAAACTGCCATGTCAGAAGATCCCATAGTCTGTTTTATTAGCTAACAGATTCTAGAAGTACTGTATTTGACTTTTCGATGTTCCAGTATGTCCATGGCATTCGTTTTGATTCAGTTGTTAGAAAGTACTTTTGTAAACCTGAGTAACTACAGCACCTTGGTCACTTATCAGATTACAACGGAGTTAGTCTTTTTTGTGGATTTAGGATAGAGCAAAGAGGTGGATTAGGACAGATTCACCTCCACATAAAGGGATCAAGCCAGATCTGCTCTGAAGATTTAACTCCATCCATCTGATTTTGCTAATGTGAATTTGGCCAAAACAACTGAAGGTAGTTTTATTTAGCCAGGTATAATGGGGAAAATGCAACCCACAACAAATCTGTTTACCTACTGTAGCTAGCCTAACATTTGATGGTTGCTGCTAGCCCTGAATATACAGTAGTTTAATTGTTTTATATATAGGGGTGATTGTAGTTAATGCACGTAGATAAGTGTGCAAGGGTGGAGTATTGTTGTCGTGGCATGAAGTATGAACACCTAATTTTTGACAACCACATTATTGCTTTTCAACTGGCATGAGGATTTGCATAGTAGTGTATAAAGTCTACTAGTACTGCTGACAGAACGAGGCTACCGTGGCTCAAACAAACTCCCCAACACTACGAAAGATTTTTTTTGACAGAACGCTTCGAAACTGGTGTTGTCTGGTGGACCTGAGTGGGTGGAACAGGCCGTGGCTCAGGTGGCTAGCTCTTTAGATGGATCTTTGGCTTCCTGCGGCACCTGGTTTTGTAGAGCCATACGGTCAGCAATCTTTGAGTTTCCGTACCAGGCAGTGATGCGTCCTGTCAGCATGCTCTCAATGGTGCCCCTGTAGGAAACTGAGGGCTCTCTGCGACGGGCCAGATTTCTTCAGCCTCTTTAGGTTATACAGACATTTTAATACTAATAATATTGCTACTTTCATTGATAACTCTTCTACGAGAGAGTTCCTTGGAGTCTGACTTTGGGAAAGCCCTGCTGTCATCACGGACTCATCTCCTCATCGGTCAGATCATGTGAACCCCCTCATGACTACAAGCAGCTCTCTATTCCTGTACTGTAGCTGTTTGATACGATAAGGTCAGCGGAGTCGTTATATGCTTCAGGTCTCCTGTTACGGTGGCTGGCACGGGGTGGGGTCTGATCCCTTTGTCAGCCACTGGGCCAACAGCAGCAGTCTGTTTGCGGTGGAGACACTTGCGTGTCGTTAGACCGCCCCCCCCGGCAACAGCAGAGTCCCGGATCAATCGATCAGATGTCTCCTACAGGTGTAAATACACAATGAATGGAAAGCTTATTACAGCCAGTATGACTTCAAGCAACCCCCTCCATTATGCAGTGGGAGAAAAGCTGTGTGCACAATCTCCGGTGTGATTTCACAGTGAAATATCAATGTTGTATCCCTGCTGCCTTATCTGGAGGGCTCAGCCTGAACACTATACATTATGCACACATCAAGCCCGTTCAATGCCACCTGACGCTGTGTGATAACCTTGCCGGCGTTATGTTACGTCATATATGAATGGACGGGGTTAACCCCCCCATCCCCAGAGATGGATTAGTGTGTGTTCCAGGAACTTTACTCGAAACATAATACTCGATTGCTCGTTGCTGATGGCAACATGTCACTTTCAGGGGAAATCGTACATGCACAGAGGCTTAGGAGTACCTGACTCGATAGCTGGTCTCATGGCAGTTTGTACTGTGGCAGTTTGCAAAACTGACAGCAAAGCGCACAAACAGACCTCGAACATTTGTACTATTTCGGTTGGGGAATTGGGGATTCCACTTTGCCATTGTGAGCTGAGGTCTACATCTGCACTGTTAGCTGAATGGGAAGAATGTGTTACCTAGTGACTATCACTACGCTAGACTGTAGTTTCTTTCTAGCTGTGCCGCAGCGCGTGACGGATGGGACAAGCTCCTGCGATGCGAGTGAGCATGTTTCAGCCTTTCACACACTTGGGCTCCTCTGAAAGGCTGCAGTTCCCCTCAGTGTTTGGATGTGAAGGTTCATGTGAAAAGCCAGCTGTACGCTGCCTGTAAACAGAGGATTAGCAGAGAAAGGGAGCTCTCCACATTAAGAGAGCAATACTCCAGGCTATCATCTGACTGAAATGTCAGCTACAGAAGCGTTCCACATACAGGTTCTACTAAATCAACTGTCAAGCCCTGGTATAGTGAGAATCAGGTGGGGAAATGGTTTGGGCTGGAACAGCCTAGCTAGTATGCTTCCTTTCGTGAGTAAATAAAATACAGTTAATGTGGGAGCTGGTGAAGTCCAAGGAGAGAGCAACAGAGCAACTGTTTGTTCATGGGAGAAGGAGGTTCAATTGTGAGGTTCCTTGCCAGAATACTTTCCAACAAATGAAAAGAAATGGATGGGTTTACCTTCTGGTTTTGGACACCAGAGCATTACAAAATGGAGTCATGATCTACTTACTGCTTGGTTGCCAGTGGCACTTAAACAATGCAGAGTCTTCAGGCTAAAGCTTACATGGGATTCAATGCTTTAGACATGTTTATAACCCTTTTAATTCCTTTCAGGTTTTTAATATATAATTATAATGCTTCAAAGGTCTTATGGGTTAATGTATAGGGCAATTGTCAAATGCCAGTATTTGGTTGCATTTGTAGCATAATTGTTGTATGTGTATCCTTGATGTGTGTGTTGCAAAATATCCCCATTGATTTGAATCGTAGTTTGGTAAATTTTTCTTTTGCAAAGTAATCATTAGTTTCATCACAGCATCTTATTCGACTATTACCTTGCTCATGCAAAAGAGGTGTTAACGTTGTCATGGCAACGTGACTAAACACTCCACAAGCCCTTTTTCAATTCCATAAGATTTCTTTATGAACCACAAAACGTCTTCTTGCTGTGTGAGTTTTTAAGCAAAGCTATCTGGCAGAGAAACTACATCCCAGAAATATATATATATTTTTTTAATGTATGTTTTCATACATCAAATGAGTCAAGAGGAACTCTTGGTTTATTTGCGCACATTGACAGGTATTAATTATAAACGACCTGGCTGAACATTAAGCCTGTGCCCATATACATGTGTTAAGCACTACACATGCTTGTACATGCATATAGGCTGTACTTCCACTTCATATGTTTAGGCTGTTATTAGACACAGTTGTATTTTCATGATGGCATATTCTGTGGCAGGATTTTTAAGATTGACCCTTTAACAGCTGTGCCTGTTCGGTTTGGGTCCTAATCGATTCGAATAGATCGCATTTCATAGTGCCTTCGTAGGCAGTCTTTACTCTACAAACAGCAAGCTGACTAGCGTTCAGTAGCTGAACAGTCCTCGTCGTAGGGAGACGGGAGCCAGCCGGGCAGCGAGGTGTTAAAGCTGGTCTGGGAGCTGTGGCTCATGGCAGGCCACTCAGTCACACACGCCCACGGGGGTGGGGGGGGGGTGGGAGTCGGTAAGGCTTGCTGCCTTTCTCTGGTGCTGAAGAGCCAGGCTGAGCCTCAGTTCTGACAGAGCAGGGCGTTGGTGTTGTGTGGTTCGGGTCTGCCTGGCCGTCTGTCCCTTTGTTTACGGGTGTGTTGCAGCGCTGCTGACTGAAAGCCATTTTTGTTCAGCGGTGCTATAGAGTAGTGCTTACTGTTCACTCCATAAATGTCTCTAATTTACAACAGGGTGACAGAAAATAGCTGTCGATACTGTTTGTGGAAAATCAACCTCCACCAGCACAGGCTTTTGTCTGCATTACTCAAATATTTCATGTGGGATGTTATAAACATGTTGCCTAGACAACTTTAATTAAACGTTTTGCAATGGTTGTAAACTTGAATGCACTCATTCGCAGGTTTCTTGTGGTCTGTGCCTTAGCAATCAGCTGTTCATTCTACGGTAGTCAGCAAAAGTGAAATAGTCAAAACCCAACCAGCCTGTACACTTGAGGACGTCTCAGTTTTACTCACCCAAGTGTTTTCTTTTTTTCTTTATGCAGTTACCATTTAACAACACCAGAATGTGCGCCATTAACATTCAACACAGTTTGTTCTACAAAGAAATGTTGGCAAACTAAACTCGTGCTTAGTCAGGTGAAGTCAGATCACAAACAGATGTTAACAGCTCCGGGCTGCCCACTGTTACCTAACACAGGAAAGCCAGGCAGTGTGTTGATGAGGAGAGTGTGACTGTGTCCCAGTTACCCTAATTGATTTTGTGCCTTTCCGAAGCGCAACAGCGGGGAGCTATATATTTGATTGACCAATCAACATAACCACTAAATAATCCTACTGCCTTTAAGAAGATTGTTAACAGAAGGGTGAGTCTCTTAAATACTTTGTTCGTTTAGAAACTAGGGTTTATGTTCCAGAAATTAAATGAAGCCATTCTGGTAATATTCCAGTTCAAACCCAAAGTGCTATTTAAAACGTGTATTACCAGTGAAAACCTAAATTTTTCCATTGTGGAGAAATTTACTTTTTATTTTTATCTGCAAAAAAGATTCTACCACCACCAATTTGCCAGATGATGTCTGAAGTCTAAATCTGTATGAAAAACAGTTTGTTGATTTGATAAAATGTTTGAAGTAAGAGCATATTAGTCTAGAGAAATAGTTTTTCACTACCTTTGACCGAGAAATGGCTGCTGTTTTTTATTTTATGGGCTTTCTCGGGGGTAACCTCTTCTCTAGGCTATGATCTTCTCTTCATAAGACAGAAGCTGTAGGGGAGATACAACACCGTTGGTTACGCTGCAGTTGACCCAGCATGACCCATGAATGTTAACCCCTCTGTGAATGACTCATCTGGTTACACAAACTTGGAGCTATGTAGTAAAATGGAATATATTATTTAAGATATATTAGATGAGAGCCAGTGTTTATTTTCCATTTATTTCTATTCCAGTCCATGTTTTGTTGCAGATCTACAGTCGTATGCAAACGTTTAGGCACCCCTGACAATTTCCATGATTTTCCATTATAAATAACTGGGTGTTTGGATCAGCAATTTCATGTTGATCTATTAAATAACTGAAGGACACAGTAATATTTTGGTAGTGAAATTAGGTTCATTGGATTAACTGGAAATGTGCAGTTTGCATAAAAATGAAATTAGACAGGTGCATAAATTTGGGCACCATTGTCATTTTGTTGATTTGAATACCTGTAACTACCTAGCACTGGATTAATTGGAACACAATTGGTTTGGTTAGATCATTAGGCCTTGAACGTCATGGACAGGTGCATCCATTAATGAGAAATGGTATTTAAGGTGGCCAATTGCAAGTTGTTGTTCTCTTTGACTCTCCTTTGAAGAGTGGAACACAGGGGCCTCAAAACAACTCTTGAATGACCTGAAAACAAAGATTGTTCAGAATTATGGTATACGGAAGGCTACAAAAAACTATTGCAGAGATTTAAGCTGTCAGTGTTTACTGTGAGGAACATAGTGAGGAAAGGCCAGAAGTGTTGTTAAGGCCAGAAGTGGCAGGCCAAGTAAAATATCAGAGAGGCAAAGGTGAAGGATGGTGAGAACGGTCAAAAACAGCCCACAGACCACCTTCAAAGACCTACAACATCATCTTGCTGTAGATGGTGTCAATGTGCATTATTCAACAATTCAGCACACTTTCCACAAGGAGAAGCTGTACGGGAAAGTGATGCAGAAGAAGCTTTTTCTGCACACACGCCAAAAACAGGGTCGCTTGAGGTATGCAAACGCACATTTGGACAAGCCAGCTTCATTTTGGAAGAAGGGGCTGTGGACTAATAAAACAAAGATGGAGTTATTTGTTCATAAAAAGGGCCGTTATGCATGACGGAAAAAGAACACAGCGTTCCAAGACAAACACTTGCTAACCACAGTAAAAGTTGTTGGAAGTTCTATGTGGGGCTTTGTGGCCATTGCCGGTACTGGGAAGCTTGTTAAAATTGAGGGTCGGATAGATTCCACTCAATATCAGCAGATAATTAAGAATAATTTAGAGGAATTAGTCACAAACTTAAACACTGCTGAAAATCGACTCTGGTATTTATGCAGAGGAACAAGTACAATGCTTTGGAATGGCCATCCCAGTCCCCAGACCTGAATATTATTGACAATCTGTGGGGTGATTTGAAGCGGGCTGTCCATGCCCGGCAACCATCAAACCTAACTGAACTGGAGATGTTTTGCAAGAATGAATGGTCCAAAATACCTTCATACAGAATCCAGACACTCATTACCGGCTATAGGAAATGTCTAAAGGCTGTTATGTCTGCTAAAGGAGGCTCAACTAAATATTGATGTGATATTTCTTTTGGGGAGCCCAAATTTATGCACCTGTCTAATTTTGTTTTAATCCATACTGCACATTCTGTTCATCCAATAAACCTAATTTCACTACTGTAACATTACTGTGTCCTTCAGTTATTTGATAGATCAAAATGAACTTGCTGATCCAAACACACAATTATTTATAAATGAAAATCATGGAAATTGTCAGGGGTGCCTAAACGTTTTTGCATACGCCTGTATATTGTTTTCTACCAGGAGGTTTCATCCTGTAGTGCAGATGACCAAAAGATCTGTTTTAGCTCTGAACAGGCACAACACGGTTTGTCAGTATGTCATCAAGCCTTTAATTAATGAATCAGGTGTGCTGTTTAGGGCTACAACAATTCTGTTACCCATCTAAGTGTTTCTGTGGAGAGGGTTGAAAGTCCTCTTCTTCATGTCCTGAAACATCTCTGCTGATTTGTTCTTCAGTCTTGTCTCGTCCTGATGCAGTTTTCGGGTGGGATTATTGGGCTGGCTGTTTTGCACTGTCGAGCTGATGAGCTAAGCTTTATATGTTAGTATTTCCAGCACCTACTTTGGGTTGATTGGATGTTTTTGCGGCTGAATTCCAGTAAGACTGGTAGACTACAACAATGCACGCGCACACAACCTGTGTGGTTTTTCCCAATGCTGGTAAGAGCCGGGAATGCTCAATAAACATATATTTGGATACTGCATTTCATTAAGCAGTTCAATTTCACATCCTGCTGTTCATAGAAATAATTCATACATCGAAAATGTAATTATTTTCTCGAGCTAAAACTCTCTAACCAAATTCCCGTTCTTAAACTATATGGCACAAACAGGCTGAGTGGAACCGATAACAAATGCACAATTTGGTTTGTGTTACTAAAAGCACCCTAGCTTCCTGGTGATTACTCTCTAGTGTTGCTTCAGTAATTGGGTCTTTTAAGGATTGATTGTTGTCTCTGAGGCCTGTAACAAAAAATCCTTTAAGATAGATGGTGGGTAGATTTGAGTGTTAATTGTCGTTAGGGCGGGTTATGTTGATTTTCAACATGAAGGAAGTACTGTGTAGCCCTTCAACAGACAACCAACAGACAGTACTTACCATATTAGGCTTAGTTATCCTCAATGCCAAGATGAAATGGAGTTCTACAGTATGTAAACAACACCTACTGTAACCACCCAGACACCAAAACAGAAATCTGTCAGTGTTTGTTATCGCCTAGACCAGCAATACTCATTTCTGATCCTGGGAGCCGCCATTCCATAGGTTTTTGTAACAAACCAAATTTAGCACAGGTGATACTACTCATTACCATGACGAAAAGCGAACTCAGGGTAGTCGCAACTGGGGTTGGATGGGAAACTTACAGAATGGCGGCTCGCAGGAGCAGGAATGATATCGCTGGCCTAGACGATGAGCTCCATTGTTTGTAATGGAGTCTGCTGGCACGCCCTAGTAGCACATGCTCACTATTTGTCATTCTTCTTGGCAGGTCCAGTATGGTCCCCCTGTATGTTGTAGCCAATCACATTCCAGCTGTCCCCCCACTTGCACCCTGGGTAGGTTGAGGAGAGGGCTGTGCGCCTCACCAGACATTTCCCCTTAACTCCGCCATCTGTGTCCTTGCCTGTCACCTAACCCCAGTGTTAACAAGTTCTCCAACAAGGTTCCTATTCCTAGCAACATTTATTTTTATTTTGTTGGAAACCACCCAAACCTCTTTTCTAGGTTCCCAGTCTGTTGTCTACATTTCTGTCAACTTTGCCTAATTGAGTAGTTTAGGTCTTGACTAGGATGCTCGCAGTATAATATTGTCACAATACAAAGGTGCCTCTACATTATGTATTGACATTCATTCATGTTGTTGAAGGGCCCCCATGATGCTTTGCTGCATCCTTCCCTAAATGGTCTGCCACCCTGTCTGACGAGGATTTCTGCCAGGTCTTGCCAAATCCAGATAGAAATCTTTTTGAAGGGTAGTATATCACTCCAGTGTGTCTGTGCCATTACTTAGCCATGTCTCATTGCAATGCTTCAGACAGGCATCTGCGGTCACGCTGTGTGGAGCTGGGAAAGTGAAACCCGTGCTAGTGGATTAACTCTCTAAAGGAAGGATTGGTAAAACGTATCGCTCAAACCCGTCCATATTTTTCGAATGATCTCGACAAATTCTGTGGGAAGGGATATTTTGAGCAAAGCAGGTGTACCAACTGCCGAACATGATATTGTTCATCTGACCTCTGCCAGTCACATCGGGCCGGTGTGGCGGTGTCTCTTGATCGGTTGGCTGGATCTGAACCTGCCAAATAACCAGAATAACTTAGGATATAGGGCAGAGCTGAACTAATCAACCTGCTGTCCTCTAGGACCTTCTAACAGGGGAATGTTGTCCTCACATCCCCTGTTCAGATATGGTGTGGGATAGACCTTTCTGGATTAACAGGTTTTTCAATTTACACAATTTCCCTCATTTAATCTCCTCGGCCAGTAAATCCGCACAGATGTTAAGCTTTAACGTAATATGTTACCAATTTTTTTGGAGAGCGACAGTTGCTATTTTTACAATGTGGAGGTCAGGCCTGGGGGGTAAATGTGGATGATTTACAGTGACG
Organism: Umbra pygmaea; assembly: GCA_016801145.1. NCBI lineage: Eukaryota > Metazoa > Chordata > Actinopteri > Esociformes > Umbridae > Umbra > Umbra pygmaea. The sequence goes on along the minus strand of JACXGM010009637.1, from coordinate 11,462 downwards.
CTCACTTTTAGCTCGCGAGGGGGTTATGTAATTACCGATAATTCAGAAGCTTTGTCACAAGCTCTCGAAGATGATACACTCGGCCTTCCTTCAGAGGACGGAGGGCAATAAGAGTGGAAACGTCAACACGGGGAAAGAAATGGGGCCATCTTTGCTGAGTCAGTATTATCTCCGTCTGGCAGAGATTCCCCTTCACCACCTCCTCTTCCCCCTCTCTCACTTTCCCTCCATCAAGCTCATCCCTTCAGGTGATGTAAGAGCAGGAGTGTCCTTAGTGGTGGCCTAGATACGTGGGGGGGGGCTCACTGGGGCCAGAGGGAAGATGAGAAGGGGGTGTGCGAGGGCTTGTCTTGGCAGGAGAAGAGGAGTCTTTCTGTGCCTGTGCCGTCCTATTGCCTGGCCAGCTGTCCCCGTAACATGGCCTGTTGGCCCTGTGAAGAATGGTAACCCCAACCAGCATTGCTTAAAACACACTGTGGCCTAAGCTGCACGCATCTGCTGTTTACAAAGGACTGATGTCTGGGGTTGTGATAAACCGTTGTATCTGTAATGAGCATACTGTATATTTTCAAAAGATATCCATTACTGAATGACATGCCTTATTTTCCCCAATGCCCTCATACTATATAGCCAAACCAGTCCATTAATTTCCATTGCTGGCCCCTGGCACATCTAGCTGTCCTTGTGATGCTGCCTGTGGACCATGACAAATTGGTTGCTCTAACCAGTGTTTCTGGGTAAAGCACACTTTTTCCCAAGATGCACACATCTGCTGTTAAAGGCTCGTTATTTTGTATCCCATTTCCACAACATTAGGTTAACTCCCACTCTGAAATGGACATTATCGTAATAGCCTTCTTCTGTGTAAGCTTCATTCTTGGCATTCGCCTAACAACGTGAGAACGTTCGTGATGTGCAACCAGTCTGAGAACATGTCGGGGATATTAGAAGAAAATGGCACCATGTTTTAACTTTCTAGGTAATGCTCTGTTGATGTAATAGAATAAAACTAAACATACTTATGTAGTGTTTTTCAGGTTTTAAAAGTGCTGAGAATGTTCCAAATCTAACAACCTACCCTGAAATGTTCTCAGAGCATTATGGGAAGATTGAATGCATGTTGTATCTGTTCCACAGCATGTGAGGTGCTAGTTGGGCAGGTTCACCCATTCTATGACCTTTGTTTCCAATATAGCCAAAGAACTTTTCAGTCCTGAGGCATGTACGAACCTTGCTGTTGCTCGGTTTAATGTGAGAGTTTTAATTAATGATGAGAAATGTAATCTACAGTTCAGGCCCAGTTGCACATGTATTTGGGTCAACTGACTTCACCAGTGGTACTGATGTCTTTGGGCTCTTTGCTAAGTATGTGGGTGTGAAATTAGTCTAGGCTCTTTCCCTCGGTATCTGTCGAGTAATTGCATTCTAGAATTGGCTAAATCAAGGCCTGCCAGCGGGCGGAGCTCTCCTCTCCTTAGGAGGTGTGATCGTCTCGCCTGTTGAGGCATCTTTTTATTGTAAGGCAAGCTGTGAATGAATTAAAAAAACATGAGTTGTTTGAGCAACGTTGGCGTAGAGCCCACTCATTTCTGTGTTGGTTAACTTTTGGATCAGACTCGTTCTTTGATGCTGTTTTTTTGATCAGTGAGACTTCTTGCTTGTTATTGTTCATAATGATGTGGGAAAAAAAGAGACTAAAACCATTTATATGTTATATATATATTTATATTTTTATGACTTGTATGGTGAATAAAATGACCACCGGATCATATTGAATGTACCATTTGTAAAATACTGTATGTTGAGACTGGTAAAAAGGTGTTCTGTTCAGAGCATTTACTATTTTCTTGTCTGTTGTAATGGTATTCGCTATGTATTCATCTGAATGGTAGTGTACCCTTACAGGTGTCTTTCGGACTTCAGGGTCACTGACTGGGAGAGCTTGTGTGTTTGCTCAAAGACACGACGCAGCACACTTAACTGGCATCAAGCTCAGAGAATGCCAATGGGAATAGATAACCGTGAAGCTGTTTGACAAAAAACTTATCTACTCTCATTATTTAGAGAAAATTGTCCAGTTTGACAGTCTGACTAAAACAAGTAGCGGGCTAGATTCAAAGGATTATTTTTTGCTGTCCAATGTCGGGTGTGCATTACTTCTGACAAGAAGTGATTGACTTGACTGCCAAAATTGACAGGAATTTTTAAAATAAGGATAATGTAGATATGTTAATCCCTAATCTTAAAAACAATTAATTAGATGTTAAAAAGAGCAAATCAGATGAGACAAGTCACGGTAAAATATCTGTCTCCATAATTGGGTACCCTTCTAAGAAAGATTATATAATAACCATGTTTTGGAGCAGCTCTAATACTTATTTTTTTCTGTGAATCTGACTGAGCACTAAAAATTACCTACCAATTTATATCTACAAATTGTGGGGAGAAAAGTGTTATTTAAGCTAAGGTGTACTTATTTGTTACTTGCCCAAGGATATTGCGTTTATAGTACTTTGATAATATTGCAAATTGTAATTTCAGTTATTCAATTACTATAATATCCTCTCAAGATGTGAAATGCAACACCGGCAAATGTAAACTAGATTTGAACTTTACAAGTAAAGTTGACTGGGGCTTCCCTTATGGAATAGAATCTCATACTAAGAAATTAAGGTTCTTAGCATGAGTATTTGAGTGGAGTGGGTAGAGTAACTAATTGGAGTGTTTTGCAGTAATAATGTTGAAGAAGCCCCTTCTGTTGTGACTCCAGTAGTAATGGTGAAGAAGCTCCTTCTGTTGTGACTCCAGTAGTAATGGTGGTGAAGAAGCTCCTTCTGTTGTGACTCCAGTAGTAATGGTGGTGAAGAAGCTCCTTCTGTTGTGACTCCAGTAGTAATGGTGGTGAAGAAGCTCCTTCTGTTGTGACTCCAGTAGTAATGGTGGTGAAGAAGCTCTTTCTGTTGTGACTCCAGTAGTAATGGTGGTGAAGAAGCTCCTTCTGTTGTGACTCCAGTAGTAATGGTGGTGAAGAAGCTCCTTCTGTTGTGACTCCAGTAGTAATGGTGGT
>JACXGM010009636.1:7781-27403 GCA_016801145.1 Umbra pygmaea | reverse complement strand
CTACTCGTTAGGAAGTCCAGGATCCAGTTGCAGAGGGAGGAGTTAAAACCCAGGATCCTGAGCTTGGAAATGAGCTTAGCAGGAACAATAGTGTTGAATGCTGAGCTGTAGTCCACAAACAGCATCCTCACGTATGTGTTCCCTTTTTCCAAATGTGAGAGGGCGGTGTGTGCTGTCAGTGCTATTGCATCGTCTGTAGTGAATGTAAATAAAACTATTCTATTTTAAATTTTAAAAAATTTAAACTAATCTCTGTTTCACCATCATAACAGATGGGGATGGATTCTCCTGGTTTCAGAACACCTTAACAACATATGTTGTTGCATAATAATATCTTCAAGCACCTACTGAAACATTGTCATCTTAACAAAACCAGTCATTAATCACTTTACAGTCAATTCACACATCTGGCTAAAGCCTTTGCTTTGGCAATGGCCAACATGAGATGTTACATGTTGGACAGTTCTGCTTGTTACCTTAGCAACCCTTTTATCTCTACACCAGATTGTTTCAGGTCAGTATGTAGAATTGTGGACAACTACCAGAGACGAACCACCACTCCACCCACACCCACACCCACCCACACACCCACACACCCACACACCCACACACCCACACCCACACACCCACACCCACACACACCCACACACACCCACACACACCCACACACACCCACACCCACACACCCACACCCACACCCACACGCCCACACGCCCACACACACACACACACCCACACACCCACACACACACTTCTAAACTTTACACTGTGAAATAGAAAATCACTTACTACGTAACATGAACAAAGACAGTCTTTGGTTACTTTTTGTCTTGTTGTAGCACATGCCTTTTTTATGTTGATTTCTATTTGATGACTAAACATTACAGACTAGAGTGTTTCCAAGCACTCTACATTGCAGAGGAGCAATTCAGCAAGACGGAGAATGTGTCATCTAATCAGAGGCTTTTCTTTGAGATCCTCAGAGCAGGCACCTTTGATCTCACTAACGTCCAAGTAGAGGGAAGGTGTACGTAAAGCCAGGGAGAAAGAAGTGAAAGATAGAGGTTGGTGGGTGCTGCTTATGTGTGGTTGAGTGGGAGGGATAGCACGTGGTAGAGAAACATGACACTGAGGCAATCGTGTAATCGTAGTATATAAGGAGCCTCCAAATAAGGATAATGGATATCCCGGCATGGGCTCTGAAATAATTAGGTAAACCATTATCAATCAACATCAAGTTAAGGCATTACTATGCAAAGCAAAAGATCACTACTGTCCAGAAGTGCAGCCAACTTCGCTGGGCTCAGTCTCATCTTCAATTGACAGTAGCACAATCGTATTTTGTGGTTCGACAAGTCAACATTTCAAATAGTTTTTGAATAAACTAGTTGTCGTATGAGGCTCTGTGTGATGTAGAAGGCTAAGTCGCTGCATTGCAGGACAAGCTAGGTCTTAATAGTCAGTGGTTCGAGCCTGACCATTAGTTCTCCGACTTTCCCTGGGCTTACAGAACGAGGCAGTGCAAAATTGGCATAGCGCTGCCAGGGAATTAGGCTAGGGAAGTCAAATTATCCACCTTGCCACGTCGCTCTCCTGTGACTCCTTTTGTGCAGATCGGGCCCCTGTAAATTCACGAACATATAGTTGGTGAACATAATCATCCTGTATGTGATCTGAATAAAGGCTTCTGCCTTTTTTGTAAATAAAAAACACCCGTTGTGTTCTCCCCGGGCCAAAGAGGAAAAGGACCATCCAAGCTGTTATCAGCATAAGGTTAAAAGCCAGTGTCTGTCATGGTTTGGGGGTGTGTCAATGCTCATGGCATGGGTAACTTGCACCTCTGTGAAGGCACCATCAATGCAGAAAGATATTTACACATTTTGGAGCAACATATGCTGCCATACAGTCATCATTTTTTCCAGGGAACATGCTTCAGGACCATGTGGCCTGATATCTCCTTCCTGCCACTGTTCTGTGCCCACCCCGCTGTGCTGGTGCCCACATCACTGCTGTTGGTTATCACATTTCCGCCTGGTGACTCCAGCTGTACCTCTCCAGTTCGCATCCGGTTCTCTCTGCCCAAGACCACCAAATTGTGTTGATGCTACACAAAGAATGTGGTCACAGCCCACCCATTCCTATTTCCATGTTGTAGCAGGTTAAGGGGTGCCCAATTTCAATGCAGTTGTGAATTTAATAGGAAATCTGGTTCACAATTCGAAAAGGGAAAAAAAGGTTTTTAGCTACCAGTTCACAGTCCACAGTCAGTTCTTGTCGTTGTTCATTCCAGGGTGAATCCAAAACATTGTTCTCTGCCAGTCCAATTTGGTTCACGGTGTCACATCCGTTTACATAAATCCAAACTTCCTGTCATGCTCCCTGTGATACACCTCCCTGTCCAACCCTTCGTCTGGTCTGCTCCATTCTTATATACAAACACTCAACCTCTTACTCACTTAATGAGACAGGCTGTGTCTCGTTACTGCAGGAAGTCCCTACATGGCTCGGGGGTGGAGCCAACGGGCTGCCAGATATCTTCCCTCAATCACCAATCCCCTCACCTCTCCCTGCCATCTGCCACAATGTCTGGAAACTACACTGAACACAAATATAAATGCAACACTTTTGTTTTTGCCCCCATTTATCATGAGCTGAACTAAAAAAGCTAAGACTTTTTTGTACACAAAAGGCCTATTTCACTCAAATATTGGTTACAAATCTGTCTAAATCTGTGTTAGTGAGCACTTCTCATTTGCTGAGATAATCCATCCCCCACATATCAAGATGCTGATGAGACAGCATGATTATTGCACAAGTGTGCCTTAGGCTGACCACAATAAAAGGCCACTCTAAAATGTGCAGTTTCGTTACACTGAAAAATGCCACAGATGTCACAAGTTTTGACAGAGCGAAACTGACAACTCCCATGCAGTGATTTAAAGTCACAAAAGGTGGAGCTGGCCTTGGTGCTGAATCCAGGAGGGTGCACTGAAGAAAACTCTGGCAGGTAAGCCTGCTGATGTATAAATGCAATGCATGAATAACATGTGACTTTAATATTGTTGCTGATAGTATTAATCTATCAGCTGACAGACACCATACAATCTCACCTAACTTTCCGGGCAGAACCGGCTACGCAATTTGTTGTAAGGTTGTTGGGTAGGCCCACAGGAGTGTGACAGTGGTTGGTATATAAGACTATATTTTACCTTTCGCTCAGTCTTTCCACCTTAGTTTTACAATTAATACATGATTCAGGATTTTTATCTGCAACAAAAGGTATAGCTCTCAACCAATATAGTGAAATAAAACAGCAAGGCATTCACTCTGGAAAGAAGTAATAACTGCAAACGAAGTAATAACTGCAAGCTTTGATCAGCTCTCTCTTAATCTTTGAATGTCATTTGAAACAGTATGTCAATTGTGCTGGTTTTCTGTAAGTAATCTGCAAGCAGTCAAGTCCCCCATCCACACACACTCGATGCTCCTGCACCCCCACTACCTCTCAGACTCAACAGTGACAAACAACCCATAGTAATCACACCCCCGCTCCCTCTGTTTCCAGGGCGATTACATTTCACACACATGCACAGAACCACGTGACAAACGATCACATGGTGTCAGAAAGAAAGCGTTCCTTCTCCTTGAGGCTAGGAGAGGTGAGGACGCGTTGCATAGTGTCGGCCACTGGGTCTGTCCCCACCTGTCCAAGGTGACCGCGTGGGATAGTTGTGTCATTCACATCAACGTCGACTGTGGTGACAGATGACAGCGCTGCACAAGCAAGAAGTAATTTCACACCATTGCGGCTGCCTCTGCTCCCAGAGTCCAAAGAAGACGGCCCTGATCTAAAAAGCCTTGTGTTATTTCCAATGCCTATTTCATGTTGACAGACTTTGAGGAGGACACAGAAGACAGGAGTAGAGCTACTAAAGACAACGGAGAGGTTGGGGAGAGCCAAGTACTGTAACTAGTTCTTTGACAGTCATGGTATTTTTACTAATAGTAACTGGTCAGCAAATTTACCATAGTATTTTTGTAATCATTTGAATAGAAAGAAATACATCCATTTTACAGAACTAGTATATTCTGCTTAGTACTGCATGTGCTGCCATAGAAACATAATGATTTACTATATTTAAATGTGTGATGCTGTTAAGGGAATGGGTCTTGTTCACTAACTACTGTAGCACATCTTGGTTGTTTCAGTGAGGACCAACAACGTTTCATAATACTGTCAAGATTTTTGCAAAACCTGCTCAAATTGTTGAATGGTCATCTCATCTTCAGGCTGTATCTAGAAACACACAGCATTTTTATATTCATCATCTTCACTCATGACCCCTTATATACCAGGTGGCTTGATCCTGAATACTGATTGGCTGATAGCTATGGTATACACCGCATTCTAAATTATTGTGCAAATTATATTTTACACAGATTTTCCTAAATAGTCGATACAAATGACAATCATTATAATTTTCAAGTCACCAACCCTTAGGGTATAAGTCAAATTTCATTGAACAAACCACCCAATGAAAACAGAATTTCTTTCAAAAATAAGACACTCAAAATGCACTGTTCCAAATTATTATGCACATCAGAGTTTGAAAACATAGGTTGTAAAGAACTGAAAATGATATTTATATATCATATTTACTCAAATCAAAAGCTATTTCAATTAAAAATCTTAACAGGGCAAGTTACATGTAAACATAGGACCCCTTCTTTGATATCACTTTCACAATTCTTGCATCCATTGAACTTGTGAGTTTATGGAGAGTTTCTGCTTGTATACCTTTGCAGGGTGTCAGAATAGCCTTCCAGAGCTGCTGTTTTAATGCAAACTGCCTCCCACCCTCATAGATCTTTTGCTTGAGGATGCTCCAAAGGTTCTCAATAGGGTTAAGGTCAGTGGAGGATGGGGGCCACACCATGAGTTTCTCTCCTTTTATACCCATAGCAGCCAATGACACAGATATATTCTTTGCAGCATGAGATGGTGCATTGTCATGCATGAAGATGGTTTTGCTATAGAAAGCACAGTTCTTCTTTTTGTGCCATGGAAGAAAGTGGTGAGTCAGAAAATCTATATACTTTGCCGAGGTCATTTTCACACCTTCAGGGACCCTAAAGGGGCCTACCAGCTCTCTCCTCATGATTCCGGCCTAAAACATGACTCTGCACCTCCTTGCTAATGTCACAGCCTTATTGGGACATGGTGGCCATCCACCAACCATCCACTACTCCATCCATCCAGGGTTGCACTGCACTCATCAGTAGACAAGACTGTTTGAAAATTTGTCTTCATGTATTTCTGGGCCCACTGCAACAGTTTCTGCTTGTGAGTATTGTTTAGGGGTGGACGAAAAGTAAGTTTATGCACAACTGCAAGCCTCTGGAGGATCCTACACTTTGGGGTTTGTGGGACTCCAGAGGCGCCAGCAGCTTCAAATGCTTTGTAATGGCATTTTAGCAGCTGCTCTCTTAATCCAATGAATTTGTCTGGCAGTAACCTTCCTTATTGTGCCTTTATCTGCATGAACCCATCTGTGCACTCAATCAACTCTTCACAGTACAATGATCACGCTAATGTTTTTATACCTTGTCCAAGGCATTGCACTATTTGACGCTTTTCCGCAGCAGAGAGATCCTTTTTCTTTCCCATATTGCTTGAAACCTGTGGCCTGCTTAATAAGGTGGAAAATCCTTCTTAAGTAGTTTTCCTTTAATTGGGCTCACCTGGCAAACTAATTATCACAGGTGTCTGAGATTGATTTCAGTGATCCAAAGAGCCCGGAGACACAATACCATCCGTGAGTTTGATTGAAAAACAAAATATTAAGTGTTTATGACACTTAATTCAAATTTGCATAATAATTTGGAACACGGTATAGCATAAGTTATGACATCCCATCATTTTCTACTGCTCTAATTTCTTTGTTAATTGGTTTATAAAGCAATAAGGCATCTTGTGGTTTTGTAATATATTGCCAATATGCCACAGCAAAGTCGGACTGTCAGGTCCCAGCCCTCCTGATCTTGTTTTCCCTATTCCTAGTGTTTCCTCTCCCTGCTCCTGGTTTCCTTGTGTGGATATTTTGTTTGTCTTTTGTGTTTGTGTGTTATCCCTTTCATCCATGAAGGCACCAGTCCCCATCATCACTGATCCTGAGCACCTGCACCAGTCTACACACCTGGGGTTGATTGCCAATCCCCCTATAAATGGGAGAGTCTTGCTTTCAGGCCCTGCCAGATTATTGTACAGCCACATAATTATTCCGTTCCATGTTCTACCATAATCAAGCCTTATCTTCCAGTATCAGTTATTGTTCCTTGTGTTTCCTGATTTAAGTATATTACTCATCGTGCCATCTTCACTCCCTCCTAGACCCTGTGTTCCGAGCCCATCACCTACCTCCACTCCTATCCACCTGGACTGCCACCTTCTCTGTGTATCTAACCCTGCCTGTACTGACTACCCGCTTCTGTGTGCCAAACCCTGCCTGGATTGACTACCCACCTCTGTGTGCCGAAAACAGCCTGACCTTTGGCCATTCTTACCCTTCCGGAATTGATACTTCTAACCTGTAACCTCTACACACCATCTGTACTATTACCAACCATCTCCATAACCCTGTATTATCCTTTATGTATTTATTACACAGTCCCATCTGTCAAGCCATTCATAATACAATAAATATTTCTGTGATTTTACATCTCTGCATTTGGTTCCTTACTTTGTCCTGTGCCCAGTCCTGACAATTGTATAATGGCTGTATACCACACCCCCTTTGGCTTATTTATTACTTATCACTGAGGCATTAACAGTCCCTTATTAAAATTGTTTAATTATTCAGATCTTTCTTGCCATTTTAACTGGTCGACATGGGAGTTAAGATCCATGGTTCAATTGGTGGTTAGATTTGATGTACTGTATGAAACACACTGTGATGTTTTGCCTAAATCAATGGTGACCTGACTGTGTCCTGTGAACGATTAACGATTCCAAATATAAAACAACATTTTTCCATCCTCTGCCCCTCTCCCTTACACCCCTTCCTCCTCAAAACATCTTGTCTGGTTCCTAATGGCAAAAAGCACATCAAAATATCTTGTAATTCACCAAAACATGGTATACAATTGGGGCAAGTTGCAGACAATTTCCACCTATCCAACACTCAATCTATATTGTAAAAAAAAAAGATGTCATGTTATAAATCGTTCATATAAAACCTTTCATTCACCATAGGCTAGATTCACATAGATTAAATCAGACGCAATCACACCAATCATACAAGCATCTTCACAAACACTTCTCATCATTTGAAATCCCACCCAAACAAAAGTAACATTTCTTCTAAATAAACAATACAATGTACATTAAAAACTTAACTGTAAATCCCTTCTAAACTCTCACTCATACAAGGCTATATGTAATGACACTTACATATGGCCTTGGATGAGTGACAGTGTAGAAGTGGGAGGGATTTCAGTTATGTTTTTAATGTACATTGTATTCTTTGCCATTTGTAGCATAGAATCATAGAGTTGAAGTCAAAAGAATCAAGAAAAAAAGCAGGAGGCTTTGGCTCACATGGATCTACAAAAAGTGAGTGTGTGCACAGTTTTGTCCAATAGCCAATAGCTAATTAAGAAGTGTGAACCTGAAATACGACTAATAGTGTCTGGTTGTATGGAGGACAGACCAAGTAACGAACAGGTCTCTTTAGCAAGGTCCTCTGTAAAAAGAGATACATTTGGAGAAAATGAATCTTTTATACATTCTCCTTTGACACAAGAGAGACTTTTATCTCTGTCCCATTAGCATTTTTGGCGCTGAAGCAATTTACATTTTTATAGCATAATTAATGAAGAAGAAAGTCATTTACATTTCCGCTCCATTCACCAGGCAGATTGTCTGTCTGGTGCATATATGATATTTGAAGGGGTCATATTTGGGAGTATGCAAGTGTATTTGTGTTGTATATTTGTCTATATTTGTTAATCAAATCTATCAAATTCATTCACCCAGCCTAAAGCCTCTAAGAGCAAGCAACAACCAGAAGCACATAGGAAAAACTCCTATGTAGCATTGGAACCTAGGAAGACACCTAGGGGGACGTTGGAATCTGATCGATGGCCAATCCTGGTGAAGATTATACAGTAGGAGTTCATGTATATAACAAGATGATCAGCAGGTCATTAATGCTTGTGACACAAGGGTTGTTGGTTTGATTCCCACAGGGGGAAACTATATAAAAGTATTGATGAAAATGTTTTTATTGACGCAAATGTCTTCCATTTTATTTGACTTTTATTGATGTAAAGCACTTTGAGCTGCATTCCTTGTATGAAAGGTGCTATCTTAATAAAGGTTTATTATTATTTTATATGCACCCAGAACTGTAAGTCACTCCAAAGGTATCTGAAAATGTATGGTAAATACAGGAAGGCTGTTAAAGAATAAAGATGGTCAGCAGGACCTGTGTGTGGACAGTGGAGACAGTAAATGCAGCAAATTCTATGCTGTTTTTCTGCATTGCTGAGACGTAGCTTAAGATTTTCACTGTGTTTGCAATTACATCTGTATTTCCTGTACAGTACATGTGACAAATAAATAACGAAACTTGAACTTGGTTAAGTGGACCGTGGACAGTGATTGCTAGGAGTCGTCAGGCCAGGTAGTTGGGAGGCGGAGTGTAAGACACTAGAGGATGCATTCCTAGATCCAAGAGGATGTGTCAGCATTCACAGTGCCTTGCAAAAGTATTCACCACCCTTGGACGTTTCCATATTTTGTGACAATCTCGAGCGAAATAGGATTGTATTGAGTTTTCAACTTTTTATTTTACACTTACCGAACACTTTGAAGGTGCAAAATATTTTTTATTGTGACACAAAAGTTCTATAAAAATAATCAGATCAGAATATAGTCTCCCATTACATGAACTATAACGGAACCTTGTGCATGTGATGAGACAGGACAGACTGGCACTTGAAACACTGGCAGAAATATTTGTGTTTGTCCTAGTGTATCGAGCAGTATGTTTGTATTTGTGTGTGTGTATTAAGGGAGGGGCATGTGATAAATTTTGATAAAAAAATGGCATAGGACAGGCCTTGACTAACAACAGGGGAGAAACAGAGGAGGTAACACGCTTTCAGGTGCAAATTCAGGCCAGAGGCGACCTCTGTCTTTTAGTTCAGCTGGTCCTCACATCAAAAGGCTGGAGGCAGGTCTTCTCAGCAAATTAAACAATTTCTACTAAGGAGCTCACAGGGTTGTTCATTCCAGGGTCATACATTTCCTCGAGCAAACATGAAAGAGAAAATATGGCATTATTTTGCCTTTTTCACTCTCTAAAGTGATAACCTTGTGACAGTTAACTATGTAAAGCTTGGCTCGTGTGTTTAAAAAAGTCTTTCATGGTGAAGGTTTTCAGGCTAAAACATGAAACAACGTTTAGAATTAGAAATGTCCAATGAGGCAAAATTTGTGTAATGTGGCTGTGAGGTATAACTGTCTGAAGAAGTCCATGATGATGTTCGTGATGGCCTGAGTGTCAGGGTCTGCCAGTGATATTTCAACGCGTCTGTATTTGGTGTATTTTATTTTACTCCTCTAGGTGTTGGATTTTACTGATGTGTTTCATTATCTGCTGTTCCTGTCTGTTCTGAATGTGATTCTGTTTTTTGTCTGCTGTTTCTGGTGCCAGCGTGAGCTTGCTGGTATTGTGATTTGTGATGTAGTCCTTAGTGGAGTCTGCTGAGTCGTGTTATGAGAGTGGCTGCACAGCAAATTCTCCAGTGTTAAATGAACATTGTCAGTGTGGACTCATATAGACACTGAATTAGTGTTACAATAAGTGATACGTTAACCCTCCCCAGTGTTATCACTGGTTCAGTGTCTATATCAGAGTCCACACTGAAAAAAACTGAGAATTTGCTGTGTGGTACCTGACACAGTGACTGTTGCATCCTGGATGAGGTCTAGTGTTGGTGTTGTTTTTTTGGTCTTGTATTGCTGCCTCTCCTGCCTGCAAAAATTACACTTCCTTTTCTCAGTGAATACTCTGGTGCTGCCCCTGACAGATCTTATGACTCATTTTTTTAGTGCAGTTTACAATGACTTGCCCTGATGGCCCAACACTTTCTGCCGTTTTGGTCTCTGTACCCAACCTTATGATGCTGAGCAAGTGTTTATGGTTCCAGCTGTATACATTCACCCCATCCTGATGCCAGAGCCATCGGCCCTCTGATTCCTCCTCTGCAAGCGGATATTTTTTTTAATGATATGATCTAAAACTAGTTCGTTCTAATAGATAACTGTGATCCAATTCTGATTCTTAAAAAAAAATTTCAATACACAAATTAATTTCCTAAATGAATGTTTTCTGTACTGTTCACTGATCTCCTTGCTGGGAAAACAGATCTAATGTAATGATTCACTCCCAGAATAGGTTAATAATAATAATAATGTTTATTCTGTACAAGAATAGATGTACGGTAAATATATATATAGCAGGATACAATCATGCAGGGTGAGTATACAGACTACACTCTCCTAAAGGATTATTAGGAACACCCATTCAATTTCTCCTTAATGCAATGGTCTACTCAACCAATCACATAGTAGTTGCTTCAATGCATTTAGGGGTGTGGTCCTGGTCAAGACAATCTCCTGAACTCCAAACTGAATGCCAGAATGGGAAAGGTGATTTAAGCAATTTTGAAGCGTGGCATGGTTGTTGGTGCCAGACGGGCCGGTCTGAGTATTTCACAATCTGCTCAGTTACTGGGATTTTCACGCACAACCATTTCTAGGGATTACAAAGAATGGTGTGAAAAGGGAAAACATCCAGTATGCGGCAGTCCTGTGGGCGAAAATGCCTTGTTGATGCTAAAGGTCAGAGGAGAATGGGCCGACTGCTTCAAGCTGATAGAAGGGCAACTTTGACTGAAATAACCACTTGTTACAACCGGGGTATACAGCAAAGCATTTGTGAAGCCACAACACGCACAACCTTGAGGCGGATGGGCTACAACAGCAGAAGACCCCACCGGGTACCACTCATCTCCACTACAAATAGGGAAAAAAAGGCTACAATTTGCAAGAGCACACCAAAATTGGACAGTTGAAGACTGGAAAAAAGTTGAATGGTCTGATCAGTCTCAATTTCTGTTGAGACATTCAGATGGTAGAGTCAGAATTTGGCATAAACAGAATGAGAACATGGATCCATCATGCCTTGTTACCCCTGTGCATGCTGGCGGTGGTGTTGTAATGGTTTGGGGGATGTTTTCTTGGCAGACTTTAGGCCCCTTAGTGCCAATTGGGCATCGTTTAAATGCCACGGCCTACCTGAGCATTGTTTCTGACCATGTCCATCCCTTTATAGCCACCATGTACCCATCCTCTGACGGCTACTTCCAGCAGAATAATGCACCATGTCACATATCTCGAATCATTTCAAATGGTTTTTTGAACATGACAATGAGTTCACTGTACTAAAACGGCCCCCACAGTCACCAGATCTCAACCCAATAGAGCATCTTTGGGATGTGGTGGAACGGGATTTTCGTGCCCTGGATGGGCATCCCAAAATCTCCATCAACTGAAAGATGCTATCCTATCAATATGGGCCAACATTTCTAAAGAATGCTTTCAGCACCTTGTTGAATCAATGCCACGTAGAATTAAGGCAGTTCTAAAGGCGAAAGGGGGTCAAACACAGTATTAGTATGGTGTTCCTAATAATCCTTTAGGTGAGTGTATGTTCCGTTTACAGATCCAGGTAGTCAGACAAGCAGGGTACAGTTCACAAATCTGGTTCTCAGTCAGGCAGGATCATAGGAAACAAGGCAGTCTATATCAGGCAAAGGTACAGGGGATTATCCAAGGCAGAATAATAAATACACAAAGCAAGGGGTCAGGCCGGTTAAACAATCCAAGAAATAGAATGCTCAGTTGGAAGATAGAATTACTCACAATACCTAATAAAGAGGAACTGGGAAGTGCTTTTATAAATGGAGAGTAGAGTGCAGCAGGTGATTAGAATTTGGCTGTTTGAGACTGGGCTATGGGAATTGTAGTTCTGAGCAGTCTTGGGTAGGGAAGATGTAGTTATCAGGGAAGAGGAACTGGGGAACGTTACAGGGCCCCCCCTCAACAACGGGCGGTTTCAGACGCACAGGAGCGACAAGGCCCCACAGGGGACAGAGACATCAGGAAACCGGCAGAGGTGGCGGTCCGGAGGTCGGAGGCAGAGGCGACGGTCTGGAGGGCGGAGGCAGAAGCCGAGGTCCGGCAGGTGGACTCCAGGCAGGCAAAGACCACGGCGGAGACCAGGCAGATGGAGGTTGTGGAGGTGACCAGGCAGGTGGAGGTTCGGCAGGAGCGTAGGCCGGGCGGACGAATGCGGATGCAGCATAGGCACCTGGACAGACAGCACACACAGACACAGAAACAGACAGAGAGAGAGACCCAGGCACGGGGACCCAGGCACGGGGACCCAGGCACGGGGACTGGGGCAGACAACGTCACCAAGACAGGATGAGACACTGGCACAAGGACAGGGGCGGACAACAGCATGGGGACAAGGATGGAAAATGGCACATGCCCGGGAAACACGGGCAGGCTCAGGGACCAGGGCAGGCTCGGGACCAGGGCAGGCTCGGGGACCAGGGCAGGCTCGGGGACCAGGGCAGACTCAGGGACCAGGGAAGTCTCGGGGACCAGGGAAGGCTCTGGGACCAGGGAAGGCTTGGGGACCAGGGAAGGCTTGGGGACCAGGGCAGGCTCGGGGACCAGGGCAGACTCAGGGACCAGGGAAGGCTCGGGGACCAGGGAAGGCTCAGGGACCAGGGAAGGCTCGGGGACCAGGGATGGCTCGGGGACCAGGGAAGGCTCGGGGACCATGGAAGGCTTGGGGACCAGGGAAGGCTTGAGGACCAGGGAAGGCTCAACCGGTGGTTGCGTAGCAACCTCTGGTGGTCGATACTGAGTGGAGACCTCTGGTGGTCGAGGCAATGGAGCGGAGACCTCTGGTGATCGAGGCAATGGAGCGGAGACCTCTTGTGGTCGAGGCAATGTAGCGGACCCCTTTGGTGGTCGAGGCAATGGAGCGGAGACCTCTGGTGGTCGAGGCAATGGAGCGGAGACCTCTGGTGGTCGTGGAACGGGAGCGACCTCTGGTGGTCGTGGAATGGGAGCGACCTCTTGTGGTCAATGAAAGGGAAGGTCATGGACCAGAGGAATAGGACAGGCATCTGGCCTGGGGCGGTGAGAGAGTGGCCTCACCATGGAGCCTACTCTACTGATAGGGGACCAGACGTGAACACATAGTGCCCTGACAGAAGAATGGGTAATTTGGATGGAACTCTGCGGAACTAGGATTGGGGTTTGAGGCAACCGGGCTTGAGACTTAGGTGATGTTTTTGTGGCCAGGAAGGTCAGCAAATGAGGGGAACAGGTAAGCACCCGTTTTAGCATGAACACCTCAGCATCCCTGTCGATTGCCTCGAAGCCCATTCTCCAGGCACTGAACTAGCGTAGTAGCTCTGGACGTTCATTGTCTGGTCGCTTGCTATGTGTCATCCACTCCTTATAATCCTCTCCTATGTCCGGATAGGTTCTTAGGATGTTGGCTATATAATATACAAAGGACGAGGGAGCAGGAGAAGATGGTTGTGGGAAGACTGACCTCACAGGCTGGCCCTTTGTGTTAGTCTTGTGCGGAGTGGCCATCTTGTGATCAGCCGTCTTGGGACTCTGGGGGCCATCTTGGGATCTGCCATCTTGGGACTCTGGGCGGCCATCTTGGGATCGGCCATCTTGGGACTCTGGGCGGCCATCTTGGAATCTGCAATCTTGGGACACTGGGCGGCCATCTTGGGATCGGCCATTTTGGGACTCTGGGTGACCATTGTGTTGTCGGCCATCTTGGGACTCTGGGTGGCCTTTTTTGACCTGGGGATGGTAGCCATCTTGAAACTTGGGCCGGTGGCCATCTTGGTACTGGGGCTGGTGGCCATCTGAGAACTGGGGCCGGTGGCCATCTTGGAATGTGTGCTGGTAGCCCTCTTGAGACTCAGGCGGGAGGGCATTTTGGGAGCTTCAAAACGGGCAGGAGTCTCGAAGACTCTACGATGGAGGACATAGTCGCCGTCTACAGCCTCACAAAGTCTTCATAGGAGGCTTCATATAAATCCCACGGCGGGTCTTCCCCCGAGTAACAGGCCTCCCAGGAGGCCTGTACAACCGGAGCCCCAATCTTCCTCCGTGAAGGAGTAGCAGTCATGGGCGAGGTATTCTAACGATTCACTCCCAGAAAAGGTTAATAATAATAATAATGTTTATTCTGTACAAGAATAGATGTACAGTAAATATATATATAGCATGATACAATAATGCAGGGTGCAGAATGCATCTGAGCCTTTCCCACTCTTTTTCTATGAGATTCAATAACTTCAAGGTGACCTTGTGCTCAAAGTGATCAAACAGCAATGTTCAAAATCATTTAGTCTGTCCTTTTTGACTAACTTCTTTAATTTACACTATATCATGACTGAGATGGCCATTGCAAAATGCTGATATTATGTTGAATTAAATATGTGATCAGTGCACCCAGGATATTTGAGCCTCCTTGTAGAGGCAACCAGGTTTAATCTAGAATGTGTTGATGCACAATGCTATTGATCTTAACAATTTCTTTAGGCACCAATGGAGGCCAGAAAACCCCATGGCACCATATAAGGCACCATGAATAACAGACCTTAACACTGCCAAGTATACCTCCACTGAACATTTTATCCATCCAGGCAGGGGGAGGAGAGGTAGTTCACTTCCGTAGAATCTTGTGATAGCCTGCAAAAATCTAGTACATTCCTCAACACCCTCAAGAGAGAAATCCTTGTAGATTCTTATAATGTTTCAGCAAAAATGTCCAGGGAAGATATGCAAGGAGCAGCAAAATGAAAAATCTAAAATTGTCTTTTTATTATTACAACTGTGAAGTGTCAGGGTCCAGCCAGATAGCTTATCTTCCAATATAGACCATGTGGTTAAATTTAAAGAAATAACTAACAAAGAAAGATCTTGTCTCGTCTGTATCTCAAAGTAATTATATTTATTAAAATAACAGCATAAAATTGTCTACATCTAAAATGCACTGTCATAACTCTAAATATGTGTCAGGAGAATTGTTAAAGATACAGTATATGCTTAACAACAAAACATTTTTTATTTAAATATATTTCCTTTTGGCTTAAACAACCAAAACAACAGACAGAAGAATTCACACATTCATATGCATAAACACACTATTGGGAGCCAACGTTTGGTCTTCTACCAGTTGTCATTATATCATCATTTGTGTAAAATATTATACAAAACCATGTAATTTCTTTTTCTTATTTTATATCTGAAACGGATTGAGTTATGCGCTGATGGATTTCATTGCAAATCTGACCCTTCACATTACTCTTTAAGGCCACTCTTTAATTTAATTTATTTTACATTTGATTAAACCAGGTCTTTTTTCAGATGAGCCTACAGCAATTTAAAAAAAAATAAAAAATTTGATTTAACAATAAATAGGTAATCCAACATGCTTTAGGTTGGGCATGTAAGACAAATGAATGAACACAAGGTATTTCTAAAACCAAACAGTCTTGTAAGCATGTTATATAACCAATGATTTTCCCATTTGCTTTAGGACATTTGAAGGTTTATGGATTAAAGACTTATACACAAACATCAACCAGTGTCCGCCCCTTCCAGAAACCAGCAAGTCCAAGCCAACATAAGTGTACAAATTACAGTAATGTGTGTGGACGTTTGCACCAGTAATACAATGCAAAGATGCATGACAGACTAGTGCTTGCATAGTGTATATAGCCTGCGCCTGTCTCAAACATACTGTAGGTAAAAAATCCTTCTCCTCACTGGAGACCAGGGTATAGTTCCCTGCCCAAAACTTTCGATCTGTGTTTTTCACCTTTCTATATCCCCTATGTAATTTAATACTGTCTGAAAAGTGTCCAAAAAACCTTCCCCCTCAAGTGGCTTCAACAATTTCAATTCTATGCTGATAAAACAGAAGCAACTTGTTTCTATAAAAGAAACTGCTTTCGATCATTAGTTTTTTTGCCATCTCAGTGCCTTGAAAATAATATGTTAATCTAACCAAATCCCAAGGCATATGTAGGAAGAAACACATTCTATAACAGCACCATCAATGGTACTAATGTAGCCTGGTTAACACCAGACCCTTTTCAGTTCTGACTGAGAGTGGGTCTGGGCAAGGTTCATTCAAAGCCCATTTCCAAAGAGGCGTCACCAACCGACGCCGCTCAAATGCCTCTCTGCGCAATTGGATATATCAGACTTTTGCCGAAGTCGAGTCGGCAAGACTACGACAACATCTTTTTTTAGATATCAAGGCTTCGAGTGTTGTTCTTTGCTTGGTTTTAACAAAAAGGAAACATTCAAATCGCTTAAAACAGACGCGATAGCTGATTCGAACGAGTGGCATTGCGGATGTTTCATTGCAGCAGCCATCGTTGTATATGTCTGCTTCAACCAATGACAGTATATAGCTGTGCTATCGTCATCGTATAAAGTCCGCCTCAATGGTAGTGTTTGGTGCCTCGATTTGGAAAAATTGGAAATGGGCTTGAATCGGCTCTTGCCCAGACTGACTTGCAGAGCAAATCTAAATTTGCCAGAAGTCCGTCGGGGTTCTCCCAGGCTAGTACTAATGTTGTGGTAAAATACATTTTGGTTTATATATACACCGATCAGCCATAACATTATTAACACCTGGCTAATATTGTGTAGATTCCCCTTTTACCAACAAAACAGCCGCCAATGATGCTGTTTCCAGTTCACCGCTTTTCCTTCCTTCTACCACTTTTGATAGATACTGACCACTGCAGACCGGGAACACCCCACAAGAGCAGTAGTTTTGGAGATGCTCTGACTCAGTCGTCTAGCCATCACAATTTGGCCCTTGTCAAAGTCACTAAAATCCTTAAGCTTGCCCATTTTTCTTGCTTCTAACACATCAACTTTGAGGACAAAATGTTCACTTGCTGCCTACCTAATATACCCCACCCACTGACAGGTGCCATTTTACACTTGACCACTTTTCCTGCTTCTTCATTTTCTTCAGAAGTTTCTTTTATTAATAATGTAAGGTTATGCTCAGGATCTTTAGTTGAAATTGGTGTTTGCTGTACACTCAAGGCTCTTCAAAATACGATTAAAATATGAAAATGATGTACTGACTATCACCTTAATTTTTGCTATTTCAACAAGAATATGTTTTACTAACTAAGACTAAGACCACTTTTTTAATTTACTGTACCAATACTATTCGGGGACACTTTAAAATGGATCAGTGGGTCAATATTAATTGTTTGTGATTCCTTAGAATGCAGAGCTGGCTGTGGTGCTGAATCCACCTGTTGTGGCTTTAAATCACTGCGTGGGAGTTGTCAGTTTCACTCCCTCAAAATTTGCGACATCTGTGGCATTGTGATGTGTGATGAATCTGCACATTTTAGAGTCGCCTTTAATTGTGGCCAGCCTAAGGCACACCTGTGCAATAATCATGCTGTCTAATCAGCATGTTGATATGCCACACCTGTGAGGTGGATGGATTATCTGGGCAAAGGAGAAGTGCTCACTAACACATATTTAGACAGAAAAAGTCTTAGATCTTTGAGTTCAGCTCATGATAAATGGGGGCAAAAACAAGTGTTGTGTTTATATTTTTGTTCAGTGTATATAATGTTTGACTGTCAATTATGAAACAATTTATCTATATGCAGATTTGCTAATTTATGTAGATGATTGTGGGTTTTACAATGATTCAATTTATTTTAAATGTGAATATACTACAGTATGTGTTGTAGACTTGAATTATTACCTATATAAATAAATAAAAATTACACATAAGACAGAGAGTTGACTGGATTGAGTTTTGCAATATTGAGCTAGGCCTAAATAGATAACTGTTGCCCATCCCCCTTCGTAGCACATACAGTGCCTTGCGAAAGTATTCGGCCCCCTTGAACTTTCGACCTTTTGCCACATTTCAGGCTTCAAACATAAAGATATGAAACTGTAATTTTTTGTGAAGAATCAACAACAAGTGGGACACAATCATAAAGTGGAACGAAATATATTGGATATTTAAAACTTCTTTAACAAATAAAAAACAGAAAAATTGGCAGTGCAAAATTATTCAGCCCCCTCAAGTTCATACTTAGTAGTGCCACCTTTTGCTGCGATTACAGCTGTTCGTCGCTTGAGGTGTGTCTCTATCAGTTTTGCACATTGAGAGACTAACATTTTTGCCCATTCCTCCTTGCAAAACAGCTCGAGCTCAGTGAGGTTGGATGGACAGCATTTGTGAACAGCAGTTTTCAGTTCCTTCCACAGATTCTCGATTGGATTCAGCTCTGGACTTTGACTTTCCTTCTAACACCTGGATATGTTTATTTGTGAATCATTCCATTGTAGATTTTGCTTTATGTTTTGGATCATTGTCTTGTTGGAAGACAAATCTCCATCCCAGTCTCAGGTCTTTTGCAGACTCCATCAGGCTTTCTTCAGCCTGATCTCTTAGATATCCGTGAAACTGCCACAGAGTATGACCATCAGAATCCGTGACAGTTCCACGGAATTGGCGAAAATGTCTGCGATTGGCGCACAGTGAGACCTAGCGGTTAATTCGATTTAAGCCTTTCACAAACCCCTAACCTAACCTTAACCACTCAGAAACCTTGCTGTTAATTCGATTTAAGCCTTTCCCAAACCCCTAACCTAACCTTAACCACTCAGAAACCTTGCTGTTAATTCGATTTAAGCCTTTCCCAAACCCCTAACCTAACTTTAACCACTCAGAAACCTTGCTGTTAATTCGATTTAAGCCTTTCCCAAACCCCTAACCTAACCTTAACCACTCAGAAACCTTGCTGTTAACTCAATGTAACTTGTATTTAGGGAGTAAAAAATGATAAAAAGCACGTTTGCAACACGTCTGCATCGCGTTGGAATAGAAAACAGAATACATGTAAAGTGTCCGCCTGGATTCGAACTCGCAATCTTTGGTATGTTAGTTGCATGTTTTTACGCCCGCCCACCATCCTCAACATACCAACCTGCAAAATCTAAGCTATTTACACTCTACTACGTCATCATGCGATTCTGTGAAACTGCCACGCATCCTTAACTTCTAAATCCGTGGCAGTGTCACGGAATTTTCGGACATTCCGTGGAACTGCCACAGACTTTGAAGTTAAGTGTCCGTGTTAGTATCACGGATTTCTAGGAGATCACGTTGGTTTTCTTCCAGAATGGTCCTGTATTTGGCTCCATCCATCTTCCCATCAATTTTAGCCATCTTCATTTTCCCTGCTGAAGAAAAGCAGGCCCAAACCATGATGCTGCCACCACCATGTTTGACAGTGGGGATGGTGTGTTCAGGGTGATGAGCTGTGTTGCTTTTACGCCAAACATAACGTTTTGCATTGTTGCCAAAAAGTTCAATTTTGGTTTCATCTGACCAGAGCACCTTCTTCCACATGTTTGGTGTGTCTCCCAGGTGGCT
>JACXGM010009635.1:0-27306 GCA_016801145.1 Umbra pygmaea | reverse complement strand
TACAGGGTATAACTACAGTGTACTGCATAACTACAGGGTATAACTACAGGGTATAACTACAATGTACTGCATAACTACAGGGTATAACTACAGTGTACTGTATAACTACAGGGTATAACTACAGTGTACTGCATAACTACAGGGTATAACTACAGGGTATAACTACAATGTACTGCATAACTACAGGGTATAACTACAGGGCATTAGCCTACACCAAAGTGTATCTACAGTCTGTTAGAAGACACATACAGTACCAACCTCTGAAACCAACAAGAGAAGACTTGACTTACAAGCAGGGTTCAAAATTAACTTTCTCATCCACCAGCCAAACTGCTAGTGAATGTTCAAATTTTACCAGCCACTCAACAGATTACTATTGTTTTTTTGGCTGGTCAGTGAAGCAAATCTACCAGCCAAATGCATATCTTACAAGCATTTGGCTGGTAAATGGTGCTAATTTTGAACCCTGCTTACAACCCTCGTCTCTCTATGATTCGATAGCCTGGTGTGATGCTGTAGCTCTACTGTACTACACTTCCTGTTTAATATCATAGTTTCAGATCAGAGCAAATAGACCGCAGCAATATTATTTCAAGGAAATTAAAATGAATAAAGACTGAAAAACATAAAACTGAAGGATAAAAACATTTTCAGATATAATTATTATAAAGCTAAGTAATCCTTCTGTTTAACACTATTTGCATGGATACCAAACCAAAGACAAACCCAAAACAATTGTACTTATTGAAAGCATTAAACCAATATTAATTGTAGCAGGAAAAACAAACAATTGTTCGGTAAAACACGGCAGGGCCTACGGTCAGCATTTGAATGGGTTGGCTATCAATATTGGCTATTCTTTTTTGACCAGGGGGAATTCTTACAGGAGAAAATAACATGAGGTCACTAGGCCCACTAATGAGCAATGCTGGCCACTGCATCAGATGAAGGCATTCTGAGAACAAATGACAGGAAGTCAGTAATGTGGTTTTGTCACGGCTCGTCATGCACACTATCGCCCATCAATTCTGCCTTCACCGCTGGCAGCCTGCTGGAAGGTGAACTGATTGTAAATTCAATGATGATAACAAACAGTGTACAGGACCCAGTGCCTGTGTCTTTAATGTGTTCCCACCTGGCGGACACACAGCTAGAAACAGGATTAGAGTGGCGCGTTTGTCAGCCACACCCAGGAATAAGAGGCTGATGAGTGTCACACTGTGGCAGTCAACTTGTTTGCTCTGTAACAGACATTGAGGTGACAGCGGTGTCGCATGGCAAGATGAAGAGATAGCCCTCGATCATCAGCTGTCCCCATGGGGTTTGAGACGCAAAGAGTTCCACCAGTATGGCTTTGAGTGTGTTGATGCTTGTCGATACATTTCCTGCATGCAAGGGACATGTCCCCCTCCAAATGTTACAGACAGGCAATGTTGTCCGCCGCAAAATATAAGAACAATTTGTAAAAAACATATGGTCCCCCTTAATATCAAACTCACTCCTATGCCTATGCCTACATGTATTTTCTTAACATTAGTACATGTCAAGGTTTGTTGGCTACTGATAGCAAAGATTTTCATACTTGGATCCAAATTGCCAGTCAAGGTCTTAAGACTGACAGGCACACACTGCATGTGGATGTCCCAAGACCCCCAGGGTTCCCAAAAGCTAGTATTTCTAGCCCCGAAACAAAACGTACTCAGAGGGCAAAAGATGTAAACATCTACTCTGATCAGATACTACAACGATATGGCATAAGCCATGGTGTATAATAGCAATAAATAAAAATATTTGAGCAAAAACAGCTAAGAGACAGTTTGAAAGAGCCATGCCAAGAGTTTAGCAAGCTAACAGGCGGTGCACCAACGGGTAAATAATGGCAGAGTTGTAGTGCTCAATTTTCATGACTTGACTCTTTTTGACTGGGAAATGTTATTATCCTTTTCTTTTCTTATACCATTATTTAACCAGGCAAGTTGCCTAAGAACCAACTCTTATTTACAGCAACAACCTGAGTGTAATTGGGATTAACGGTCTTACTCACAGGCAGAACAACAGACAGTTCATCTTGGCAGTCAGGGGGATTCTTACCAGGGTCCTCATGTACC
The DNA here is from genome assembly GCA_016801145.1 of Umbra pygmaea. Lineage (NCBI taxonomy): Eukaryota > Metazoa > Chordata > Actinopteri > Esociformes > Umbridae > Umbra > Umbra pygmaea. Next base: position 25,198 of record JACXGM010009635.1, on the reverse strand, counting down.
CTCTGAAGTCACACAATAAGGTAACATCACCAGCCTTCTAGTTAGCTAATCTTTACCCCGTTAAGAAACACAAGCTGCTTTATTAAAAACGCATTCCTAGTCCATTTACCATGCTTACAGTCAAGAAATATTATAATTTGGAATATGATTACATCCTAGATACTGCACACTATTCTCTGAAAATGGTGCACATTTGCATCAAATGACGCATCCGTGCTCTGGTGATCATTCAAACCAAAGCATTGATTTGTCATTTGATGCAAGAAGGCATCATTTCCACATAAATACCAATAGCAATGAGTTTAGAAGTATGCTAAACCAACACTGGCACCAATGGTTGGCTCTTCCCTATAGAAAAGCAGGCTCTCACAACTCCTGAATTCCCCCACAGTATGCCATGTTTTGACAAGTCAGTCTCTTCTGCTACAGGAAAAACAGAAAATGTATCTGTTTTATCTGTTGAAAAAGTCCTCTTGCTATCATCCTTTATTTGACTGTATAAATAACATAATTTTGACATTATACATTTTTATATTAATGTAAACCCAGCAACTTGAACACAAGGACTCAGACTTCAGCCATAAAGACTTGACTTAGACTGGAGTAAAGCGGCAGTGGCTACCCACTGGGTGGCTCTGTGGGCGGCAGTGGGTCAAGCAGGTTGTCTAGCAACCGGAAGGTTGGTGGTTCGATCCCTGGGTCCTCCTGACAAAGTTTCGAGGTGTCCATGAGCAAGACACCTAACCCGAGCTGCTCCCGACGACCTTTGTGATGGGATGCACTAAAATGGTGGATCCTACATTGAAACGAGAGGCACATCTTTCATTGTTCATTGTTCACTGAGATATTTCCTCATTTTTAACTGTAAGACCTTTCATTTGAGTGCATCCTGATTTGACAAAGACTCCTCTGATTGGAACAATTCACTAGCTCCGCCTGTCCCGCTCTCTCTCAGCAGTTTGGCTTTCAGCAAACGAAAACATTCAGCAGGAAACCGTGCACTTCCTGTGGCTGGAGATGTTGTGACGCCTATCTTAACAGAATATTTTATGTAAGTGTTGGGTCTTTAATCTGCCCTGCGCATGGGCAGTAAAATTCCAGATCTCACCATCTTCCCCATTTTCTTTTTAGTACATCTGCTTTGACAGATGACCCTAGACCAGTAGTTCTCAAACCTCTCCTCAAGTCCCCTCAGCCAGTCCTGATTCAATTCGTCTACTTATCAACAAGTCCTTGATTAGTGAATCTGGTGTACTACAGTAGTTCAGAGCTGCAGCTAAACTGTGGCCCGTCTAGTGGTACTTAGGGACAGGTTGGGAACCACTGGTTTAGATTACGCCTGTACTGACAGCTGATGGACCCACTAAGAGAGCAGCCAAGCCAGCGGAAGAGTGAACTCAGAGAGACAGGCTATAACTCCAGCTACTGAGCCACGATGGACACTGGAATAGCCACAAGTGTTCTCTCCCTGGAATCCTGTCCGCCTGCGCTGTTTACAAGACCACCAGCCATGAGGGGGGATGAGCAGGACAGAGATACAGAGACCGCTCTCTAAACACTGTGTTGTTTCTCAGTGTTATGACCTCCTAACCACTGGAGTGAGATGATTCAATGGACAGAGCAGAGCTGTGCCTTTCATGTGTGGGAAAAGTGCTGGCTGTGTGTGGGTGTGTTTTTCAATGGGAAAGACCCCACGCAGTGTTTTACCACAAAATCCTTTTCCACTGAGGCGAACTAAAAATCATGCGACTTCAGGCAAATTTAGACGAAACAGTCATCTAAACATCGGTTGGCAGTCAATCAATTGACTACTTGTCATTATCATTAGCTAAGTAAACACAGATGTACAGAAACAAATAAGCAGGCACGCAAAATCAACTATTAAAATCAATCAACTATTTACCATTAACAGGTTACTGAAGATACACAAAAAACGGAAACGCATACAACACGTAACCCCACACTCGGACGCACACTGTCTGGTAGGCTGTCATGAAGCATCAGCACTCACAACCACATGATGGAATCAGTGAGGCAGATGTGCAAACACGTCTGGTGGAGCTGCCAGCACCACAGGCTCCCTATCAGTAATAACCCAGGTCAGTAATGGAAAAGGGCTAAATTTACCCCAGCGCCAACATGTTCCCCTAGACGCAGGTGCAGCAGTGGAACTTCCATATGGAGCGAGGTGCCGGATGCTTCGAACAGCAGAGCACATGGGTAGTATTCCGGCCATGTGACGGGAGGGAGCCCACCCAGGATTTCAAAGTGTCATTACTTTTGACATCCCTATCCTGGAACACAATAATTTCCAGTAATACTGTAAGATAAAAGTACTCTGACACACATTGGGATTGTGGTAAATACGCTGTTTTAGGACACTCCGCTGGGACCCGCTGTTGTGTTTCATATAAAACGACTAAATAAATTGCTACAAGCAGCAGGAAAAAACACTTTTGTTAATATTATTCAGGAGCTTGAACCAATTATACTCTAGAAATGCTACTGGTGGGGGCAGACAGTCACAATAGTGTAATAAGCATTATTGAAATGGCATGAAAACCATTAAATGTATATGTGCCACACAGAGAGCCCTGCCATCAAAATGCTGAGGAGAAGGCAAAAAATAAAGAATGAGTGGCCTTTTTTCAGATGGTATCGCCTTTCATCCTGAGCATGGAGTCCTGCTGGGGACACAAGCTGGAATAGGCTGATAAAGTGCCTCAAATGCCACCTTGCATCTGAAACTCTAGGTTGCATATTAATGGAGAGCTGGCGATGGCACTCTTGAAACAGATCCATTAGAGAAGGACGCACTAGGCGGCAGCCATATTGGTCAAAATGAACATTTTTGCCACAGTGGCTGCAATTGACAAGTTTGCACATTGGAGGTTAGGTTGAGGAAAGGTGTTTTATCGCATTTTGTGATTCAGATAAATTTAAATTGCTTTATCCCTTGCACTAGTCCACATAGGCTACAGAGCAAATTAAAACAATGGCAATCCCCAAAAATGTAAGTGAAATTATGACAGAGATTAAAAGAAATCTCTTAAAAAAATGAAATGTCAAATTGGTTCTTGTGCCCTTGAGCAAGGCTGTTAATGCCATGACATTATTAATTGCCAACCATGACCACATTTTCTTATGCTGTTGCAGAGAGAGCTGTAATATAAAAAATATGTAAAACAGTACTAATAAAACCCTACATCAAATTATTCATTTATTATTGTATGCACACAGAAGGTGTAATTTACAGATTGTAGCACTGAGATAAACTATTTTATTGAAAATGTCCCTGATTGACATTCAAGCCGTGTAAAGTGGAACAAATATTACAGTGGTATTGCCACCTACTGGAAATAAGAAAAGCTGCTGCTACATAAAAACTACTCATATTCAATAATTGTTTGTGAGCAATGACTTCTTGAATGAAACTAAAATTAACTTTGAGTCAAAGCAAATGCCAGTGGTACACAAAAAGAAAATCAGCGTCAGTATGTATGAGTAGTGAAGTCAGTAATTAAATTTGACATTTCAGTCTTAAATGGTCGTTAGTTACATCCGAACAATTTCAATGTGGTAATGTTAATATCTCTGAATTGCTGCAATTGGCAAGGGTTTGTCCTCGAGCACAATTACTTATTTGCTTTCAAAATGTCACTGGGGGGAAATTGACAAATATTGCACAGGAGAAAGTGGATTTTTTTATTGATGGATCAAGTGTGTTACGTTTCTACTCAAATGGCTATGGTATGTATGATGTTCATACATACTAATAATGGATAGTGTCTTTAAAAACGAATATATTACACCATCGGGTACTATCAATTTCAGTGATGCACCTAATCTAAGACTTTAAAGATGCAGTCAAGTCAGGTGTTCACACCCCAGAAATTGACAAGTTCCTCAAAAAACACACTTTAAAAAAAGGGACCTTATCTTGTCTAAAGCTGACCTCACCTTGTCTCTGAGACAACAAAAGCAATCCTAATCAGATAGAAATGAGATTCTGGTGTGTAGCCAGGTGTTTAGATAGGGGACACACTAAGCCCTGTGTTTCAACACCAGATGTTCCTCTTATTGTGTCATTAATACAATAACTTGCTGTAGCAGCGATACTGCAGTTTGTTGTTCTTTACATAAATTACCATATTTTACATAATTTAGACTTGAAACACCACACTTGACTTACTACAATGCAGTCCATAATTATTTGGACAGTGACAAAATTGAGTTTTTAACCCCAGCTCGGTTTCTAACCGCACAAGGTACCCTAACACGCTACACAGGCAGTGCTTGGTTTCATGTCTTTGGTACTTTTCCAGTACCCTGGAAATCCAGAGTTCTCGCGAGAGCACAATTTGAATTTGCTCAGCAAGTTACTCTGGCACCGAGTAATGCTGCTCATTAACTATGCCCTTGTAGCCGAGCTGCACCAATCACATTGGTGTATCTGATATAGGCGGGCCAGAGGCGTGTTATAAACAGATGACGACAGCTCTCCGATTGCGACCTCTAGTCATTAGTAAACATTGTAAGATACCTATGGATCTACACCAGTTGTTGTAAACTGCTTTGGCCGCTACAATGAACGAGTTAGACTTGGCTTTTTGTCTAAAAGAGGAACAGAGGACGGCGCTCGAATCGTTACTTTTTAAGAAGGACGTTTTTGCTGTTTTGCAGACCGGATACTGCAAGGGTTTAATCTACCAGTTACCTCCGCCATAGGGTTAGTGAAAACCCACTGGTGAGTGGTCGTGGTGTTATCTAATTGCATACAGTGAGATTTTCAAATGCACGCTTGGTGCCGCCCCTCGAGTTGAGTCATTTACATTACTCGATCCCAGACCCTTAATCGTTCAGGATTTGGGTCTGGATTTTTCCAGGCTACTTTTCCAGTGGAGTTGAGAAAAATGTATTTGAATGCCATTGGATCAACCATTAACCAATGAATCCAACAAGCCACAAGACATAGTAGCAAAGAGACACATTATACAAACCTTTCCTATCGCTTCTCATTCTCATCACCTGAAACGAACCCATAATTCATCAAAGGGTGCTTTTTGGCAAGTAGAAAAGCATGAATGGCCCCCAAACAAATGCCTATTGAGCCTTGCCAGACTGATATCAATGTAGCATTCAAATAATAAGGTTCTGGGATCAGGCAGCATGGCGAGGCTACTGTAATCCAGCACATAGATTTTAAACGAAGGGGTTAGGTTCCCTGAGGAGGATCTGCCAGAACTCTACTGAAGCCATCTTTAGTTACTCTTAGTTCCAGGGGACTTTTGCCTTGAGTTTAATTTTCTGCAAGATCAGAAGGTTGACATGGCCAGTCCAGAACATTCTACTTTTTGGCCCTGAAAACAGTTGAGGTTTTTGGCTGAATCTGTGCAGACAACATGTAAATATTACTTAGTTGTGTCGAAATATTGCTCATTACCCAAATCTTTAATTATAAACAAATTGTACACTACTGCCCTGCTAAGGTGAAAGGCAGTAACTTACATTTTGGTCCAAAATGAGTTTGTCATTTTTGGAACACTACAGATCTGCTTCATCATGTGGACAGATATATTGAGTACATGTTTTTTCCTAGAAAATAATGGGTTGACTTTGCCACATTTCCAATATGCTGCCTACAATTTAAACACTTTAAAGTAATGTTTCTCAGTTCTAAACTCTGGCAAGTAAAGGTATTTTGCTTTTGTAAGGCAGAATATTGACACCTGCTGGTTAAAATAATCAAGACAACATATGGAAATTCATTTGAGTCAAAATTTGTTTTTTCAAATATAATGAAACCTTCAAGTTCTAAGGGGTTTGAAGTCCAACTGGCACTATGTTGATATTTTGGTTTCTGAAAGGGTCATACTTTGTGCCTTTTAGTTTTGGATTCAGAAGACTCTTGGCTACAAGAATATGTCAAACCCAAACTTTTGTGACAATGATTTTCATGCATGATGTCATATAGAGCCAAACAATTCTAAAATGTATGTTACATTTTTTGTTAATTATTGTAAAATACTTTTATACCATGCCTTGGACATTATATATTTCACAAAAACTTAAGCGTGATCATTGTACTGTGAAGAGATTTGTGGCTGATTCAGAGCACAGACAGGTTTGTGCAGATAAAGGCATAATGAGGAAGGTTACTGTCAGACAAATTCATCAGATTAAGAGCACAGCTGCTAAAATATCATTTCAAAGCAGCAAACAGGTAATTGAAGCTGTTGGTGCCTCTGGAGTCTACTATTTGGCCATGCTCACAAACAGAAACGGTTGCAGTGGGCCCAGAAATACATGAAGACTAATTTTTATAAACAGTCTTGTTTACTGATGAGTGCTATGCAACACTGGATGATCCAGATGGATGGAGTAGTGTATGGTTGGTGGATGGCCACCATTTCCCAATAAGGCTGGGACGTCAGAAAGGAGATGCCAGAGTCACGTTTTGGGCCGGAATCATGGGGAGAGAGCTGGTCCTTTAGGGTCCTTGTAAAAAATTAAATGTATATAGTATACACATATTATTTTATGACTGACCACTTTCTTCCATGGTACAAAAAGAACTGTGCCTTCCGTAGCAATATCATCTTCATGCATGACAATCTCATGCTGCAAAGAATACCACTGTGTCATCTGCTGCTATGGGCATAAAAGAAGATAAACTCATGGTGTGGCCCCCATCCTCCCCTGACATCAACACTATTGAGAACCTTTGGAGCATCCGCAAGCAAAAGATCTGAGGGTGGGAGGCAGTTTTCAAGCAGAAACTCTCCATAAGCTCACTAGTTCAATGGATGCAAGAATTGTGAAGGTGATATCAAAGAAGGGGTCCTGTTAACATGTAACTTTCCCTGTTAAGATGTGTTGGATTGAAATAGCTCTTGTAAAATATAATTTGGAATCTAATGTATATGACATAAATCATCTATGGTAATTGAAAGTGGGTAACGCACAACAACAACAAAAAAAGAAGAAACGGTGCTCAACAGCGGAGACATAGTGGCAAAATCATCTTTGGAAATGTTTGTAAATAATGTATTACAAAATTATTTACTGAAAAATTTCCCTTTAACTGGAAAGTAAAAGTGTGTATGAAAGGAAGTAACATTGCTTATATAAGGAAATAACAGTGTTTATGAAAGTAATTAAGTGCTTATAAAAGTAGCATTGCTAATAAAAGGAAGTAACATTGCTTATATAAGGAAATAACAGTGTTTATGAAAGTAATTAAGTGCTTATAACAGTAGCAATGCTAATAAAAGGAAGTAACATTGCTTATATAAGGAAATAACAGTGTTTATGAAAGTAATTAAGTGCTTATAACAGTAGCAATGCTAATAAAAGGAAGTAACATTGCTTATATAAGGAAATAACAGTGTTTATGAAAGTAATTAAGTGCTTATAACAGTAGCAATGCTAATAAAAGGAAGTAACAATTCTTATGCAAAGGGTAATAAAAGGTTATAATTAAAAATAACTATTTTTATAAAGGAACAAGAGATTTGTTCAATAGATGCACAAGACTTTAAACAACTGTCTGTTTCCTACACAACAACTCTGAAAATATAAGATAGCAAGTTTGACACATGCTCTGAAGCTTTGGTTTGGAATGTAACATTACTAGCTTTTGTTAGCACTCTTGTTTGATGAACCAAAGACGCAAGGACACACGTGGCCAAGACAGCTGAACTGGGTGTATCTACTTTTGTGGCCTCACAGAAATTCAGGTGATTCCAAAGTGTTCTAAAGTCACTGCTTATGGTGAACACCTATCTCTGCATTTCATGTCTTTATTATGTATGTTTGATATTCCAACTCGATTGTCATTTTTATCTCAGTATCTGTTCCATCAATATGGTGAATTTATTGACAAACTTTCAATCTGTCCTCACTTGTAATCATTGTATAACAATTGATATTTTCTGATTATTTTGAGTAGTTTTACATATGGTGTGTTTGTTTCGTCTTTGTACTGTCACGCTTTTTCGTGACCAGGTTGCCATTACAATTTACAAATAGGCTTACCTGGTTGTTGGCTTAGTAGAATGGTTGGCTTAGTACAAGCTTACTGAGTTGTATCATATCAGTAAATTAGCATAATTGTTATCTTAGCACAATCTTACTGAGGCTTGATCTCACTGAGTTCTGTGAAATGAACACAGACCAAAATCTGTGTCAGTTTCACAGATTGGCAGAAAATTCTGTGAAATGAACACAAACCAAAATCCATGGTAGTTACACAGAAGTACAGAGAAGTCTGCAATGGGCACATGGAAGTGATGGCATGTTGATTTCATTGAATTCAGTGAGACCTTGTTGTTAAATCGATCTAAGCCTTACCCTAACCTTAACCACTCAGAATCCTTGCTGTTAACTCGATCTAAGCCTTACCCAAACCCATACCCTAACCTTATCCACTCAGAAACCTTGCTGTTAACTCCATGTAACACGTATTACGTATTATGTATTATTTAAAAACATGGTGACAGTGAGGAAAAAAATCATCCCCATCCTACCAACATGCAAAATCTACGCTATTTACACTTTGCTACGTCATCATGCGATTCTGTGAAGCTGCCACAGATTTTGAAGTTAAGGGTCCATGTTAATTTCACAGAATTCTGAGAGACCATGTTGGGTGTATCATAGTGTTAACTTAGCACAACTGTTGGCTCAGCACAAACCTATGGAGGTGTATCATATTGTTAACTTAGTACAATTGTTAGCTTAGCACAAATTTACTGAGGTGTATCATATTGTTAGCTTAGCACAATTGTTAGCTTAGCCAGGGTTGCCAACTCTCACGCATCTGGCGTGACACTCACGCTTTCAGCATCAATCTCACGCTCTCACGCACATGCAAGAAATGTCACGCCAAAATCAAATTTTCTCCCCTTTCAATACGTTAATATTCGGTTGATGACAAGACCACAACGTATTAATGACAGGAGAGTAGTCCCACAGCTGTAACATCTGCCTAAAACGTTCTCACTGCATGATTCTTTGATCGTTGATTCGCTGAAAACCTTGCACCTGTACGTCAGCTGCGTGTGAAAAGTTCAGAGTGTTAGATTCGGAACATGGTTGGGAGTCGGAGCTCACTGCCAGGGTTGCCAACTCTCACGCATCTGGCGTGACTCTGACGGTTTCAGAATTTAAAAAAATAAGCGTTTCCATTCTATTAGCTGTTTTTTTTTTGCATAAATCACGGTTTATACTAAGTAAACAAGGACTGACATTTCTAAAATTAGGGTTAACAAAAGTGTTCTCCGTGCGCAAGCACGCGCATGCGCGCGCACTGAAATTTTACCGAGTCTCATGCCAGCCAAACTCCCAAAGTTGGCAACCCTGGCTTAGCACAAACTCAATTGTTAGCTTAGCAGAAATCTACTGAGGTGTATCATATTGTTAGCTTAGCACAAACTTACTGAGGTGTATCATATTGTTAACTTAGTACAATGGTTAGCTTAGCACAAACTTACTGAGGTGTATCATATTGTTAGCTTAGCACAATTGTTAGCTCAAATTATGACTAGAACTATTCCAGTTGCTTCTGTAGAAAATTGTACACCAACTATTCTTTCTTAAAGGTTAAAAGGCATGATTTATAGTTGTTTTTCAAAGCAATTTTACATGGAAATGTATTACATTCAATTGCTCTGATGTTGGTGCAAGGAAAGGCAATGTAAACAGTTGACTGACTAGGAGAAAAACAGGAGTCCTGAAAAATTTCTGATCAAATAAGCAAAGTGGAAAGACTCAGCTAACAGAATGTCATATATCTGTATGTTTTAAGTTCATATAGAGAAGTGTGAAATAAATATTTTGAATCAAGGTAGCTCAAATTATTCTGATCCCACAAAAAAAGAAGAAATAAATCCCCAGTCATTCGCAACCTATTACTCAGTAGAACACAAATCAACAGGAAACCAAAATGTAAAGAAACCCACCGTTTTGATAGAACTGCGTGTCTTCTCTTTCCACTCATGGCTACTCAGCTCAAAGGTGCAGTGCACGTATGTCTCTCTGTCATACGAGCCCAGGATAAAAAGCCTAAAGAAAAAATTACAGAATAAAACATAAATATTAGACTGTAATTAATTGTTCATTGAACTGCAAATTTGTAAAAATATAAAGGACACACATACTATACCCAACAATGATTGTACTGTAAAGAAACTAAATTAAGGGTTACAGGAACACTGAAGAAAAAGAGTTGTCAAGGCTATTGCTGCCCCCTAGTGGAGTTATACAATATATACAGAAAAACACAGACTACATTAGTTTGTATCAGTAGTGCTTATGTACTTCGAACTAACTTTTTATAATGTGGGATTTCATTAAAATCATAAAATATGAAAAATGTCCACTTATCTTAAAAGGTATTGTTTGAAAATATAACCTTTGTATTTTACATTATTTTAATGTACATAAGTGTAAACACATGCAAAGAAAAAAAAAAGAGTAGTAACCATAGATATATAATGGACCAGGCAACACCCTTGACTTTGACAGAGACCAAGTCAAGTCAATTAGAATCACTTTTCCAGTGGTAGCCGAGCATACTGCGCAGCTTCAAGCTGAGCTTGATGACGTAGATGCAAGTCTATCAACTGTATATACACACGATACTTGATGTGTGGATGCTATCATGGATTCAAAAAACAATACTGACTGTGTCGCCATCTGCTGGTGATAGGACATTTTAAGCAGACTTCACATTCTAATCCTGCCACTGAGTAATCTGGAAAATGTGGGTGAAAACCAGCCACTCAATTTTGACACCCATATATCATGTTGACCAGTCTCTTTAGTAGTTCACCAACTTGGGGCTGCAGATAGTAAGTTTCAAGTAACTGAAAGAAAGCTTGTCAACAGGGTAAAAAAGTACATGTTGCGTCCTTGAGTGAGACACAACCTTAATTGCTCCTGAACATTTATATGGATGAGAGGGTCTGCGAAATGACAAAATTAAATGTTTCCTGTAAAAATCCTCAATCTATTAAGTTAGAAATGTGTGTTGCCACTTACAGTAGAAATAACCCTAATAGTCTATTAAGTGTCATTATGAATAAAAGTGTCTGCAAATGACAAAAATGTGAAATGTGTGGCCATTATTATTAAAATAAAAATGCTGATGAATATTAAAAATATTTTGAATGGAGGTTTTATGAATATGTTAATTGTATGCTATAAAATAAGTATGTAAATCATCATATACCAAGAGGTTTCTCACCATCTATGGACATTGTAACAACAAATGTGATGTAACCTATCGAAACAGAAAATAGAACATGAACTTGACAGGCTGCTCTGAAGGATCCTGTAACCATTTGCAATGATAGAATATTCATTTGAACTAGTTGGTAACTATTAATTTCAAGTCTAGATAAAATTATATTATATTCCTTCACGCCGCAAAAACAAATCCAAAAGTGTACATTCTTTTCTTTTTTTCATTTAACTTAAAGAACACTGTAACAATATTTTTCCTGAAATGGCTGCTTAAGTAACCCTTTAGGAACTGCTTCTATTCCTAAAAGAATTCTTCACCGATAAAAAAGCGCCCATCTTACAGATCAACAGGCTCTTACAAACAAACCCAATATTGGCCGGGTATAAAACTCTGAAGTGGACAGTCATTGTTACAAGGTGGTTGGCTGGCCAAGTGAGGTAATAGGGTATCCATTTGCAGCAGCTGTGAGGTTAGGAGTGCCAGCCAGCCATCGCTTAGGCCTGGCCACATAATGGGAATGGACAGTGTTTTATTAATGAGGAGTCTGTTCTGGAGATCCTAGCGTCTGTGGCCAATTCACTACTTTAGCTGACGGAGGCAGCACATCAAAGGCTAAACCCACAGCTAACACAGGGTAAAGGAGCATGTCCAGATTTCAAATGATGAAACCGTGCAAAGTGTTACCTGTGTTTTAGGAAGACAAGAGAGTAAATATAAAAATCACCTACCCCAAGATTAGGTTACTTTGTAGTGGCCCCATTTGAAATGCATTGTCACCCAAATGGAATGGACAAGTGGTGGTAACTAAATGGCCTGATCAATATGTAGCCTTGCTGGTTATATTAATCTGTGTTGTATTTCCTTTGGGTGGCCAGAAAACAAAATGCCTTATCAAGAGCATTCCCTGATACCTAGTATAGATACTAGTGACAATTATATGGTCTACACCAGTGGTTCCCAACCCTCTCCTCGGGGCGCCCCAGACAGGCCATATTTTTGTTTTCACCCTGAAATGGCACGCATGATTCAATTAGTCAAAGGCTTAATGTGTAGTTGACTAATTGAACCAGTTGTCATTTCAGGGTGAAAACAAAAATATGGTCTGTCTGGGGCGCCCCGAGGAGAGGGTTGGGAACCACTGGTGTAGATATCAACAGGCTGGCTTGTGTAACACTTGAGCGAAGCCTGTGTGTTAATAATGATTTTGAATGTTTAGATTGAAACAATCACTAGAACCTTCCATCTGAGGAATGATATGTGGTTCACGTCAACTCGGTAAAAAAATTGGCTCTGATTTTCAGGTCATGTCAATTCTGAACAAATATAGCTCTAATTCATTACCGATCTAACCAACCCTGCAGTGACATTTGTGAATGTCAAATGTAGAGGAACTTCTTGTTTTGCACCACTATGTTGGCAATACAAAGATACTACAGGAAAAACAGTTGTTAAATATGAGAGGCTGAGCCCTGCTAGGAGCCCTGTTAGGAGCCCTGTTAGGAGCCCTGTTAGGAGCCCTGTTAGGAGCCCTGTTAGGAGCCCTGTTAGGAGCCCTGTTAGGAGCCCTGTTAGGAGCCCTGTTAGGAGCCCTGTTAGGAGTTATCGGGGCGCAGATGGCTCAGTGGGTAGGGAGTCAGACTTGTAGTCAGCAGGTTGCCAGTTCGATTCCCGACTGAGCCAAATGTTGTTGTGTCCTTGGGCAAGACACTTTACCCTAATTGCTCCCAGGTCGTTGCTGTAAATAAGAAATTGTTCTTAGTCAACTTACCTGGTTAAATAAAGGTTCAATTAAAAAAATTAAAGTTTTAAAGTTGTCTAGAGTACACCCAGGGTAACATTTAAACGATTTCGTAGCTCCAGCTGTAACATTAGCCTTAATTCTAGCAGTGTCACTAAAGCGGACAAATCACACGCCATCCGGTTCAAGTTGATCTATTCTCAGCAGGCAATCATGACAGAAGCTAAATAGGTTGCAGGCTAGAGTTATCTGACCAGGAGATAAATATTAGGTTGTTGTATTCTTTACCTGAAAGTGTATACTCCTTAATCTCTTCTTCCTCTATTAATGTGTCAAATTAATCCACATAGAATTGGAAAACAGTTTAGTAAATAATCTCTCCTTTGAGCTTTAAATGACCCATGTGGGTTTGCATCTTGTGAATACCAATTAAATGAAAGGAGAGCTGGGAATAGCAACCTGTTCATTATAATATTTAGTTTTTACCCATTTTGTCGGCAGCTGCACAATTCCTTGGACAGGTGCAACAAGGACACTCACATGGTCAGCGGAGGTCGGGGAACCCTAATTGAGGAGGATGGGGTTATATTACTGTCTGGACTGGGGGAAATGGAACAGTACAAAACAGTAGCGCACACTGGGTTTGGTGCGTTACGCACTGTTCCATTCACTCTGGTCCCGAACATACCGTGAGGCCATCCTCCCCAATTAAGATCCACAGACTGCGGCTGCACATGGTTTATCCAACCATATCCGATTCTTATCACACTGTTCATTCAACACGAAACACTAGTCAGCTCATGCGCGGGATGATTACAGTCACCAAATATACTTCCATAACGGAACTCACAGATGCCCGATCTGGATACAGAGTCACTGGAATGTGATGTGGCATACATTATTTATCCCTTACCCATGTAGAGCTTAGCCAATTTGCGCTGATTATGTGGGACCACCCGGCAATGCCGGAGAAGCCATGGTCATGTTTTGAACTTGTGATCACTGTAATGTAGCGGTCATGCAAAGCATCGACTTAGCACAAAATGCCATGCAGAGTCCCCACTAGTAACCTGTTCTAACTCAGTTTACTAGATTCAGAAACATGAGTTTCACAGACAACACTGACCCAATTTTGACTAAACTGGGTGAATTGATTTTGTTATAAAGATCAAGCATGTATTGAATAGCATATATTGTTCCTGCAAAACGGTGTATCTTTTGTCAGGCATAACATGCTTACTGTTGCCTTGTTTGCTGATAACCAAATAAAAATAAACAAAAAAACTTCTGACCTACATTTTATCATCATGAAGCTGCCTGGAATTACAACCATTATAAAGTTTTTATTTTATTTTATGTTCTGGAGGATAATAGAATCCTATTTTAAACATTCCTGTTGCTGGAAAATTACCATCCTGTAGGTTATCCCAAACCTGATCTAGCAAAACTGATAATGATTAAATAATAGCTGAATTAAAATCAGAAAAACTACAGGATGGTAGCTCTCCAGGAACGGGAATGAGCGGCCCTGATTGGAAGAATGTAGCTTTCAGTCTGTGTTTTTCTGGCCTTCAGAAAAAATATAAAAACTTTCACCTCTAAGGTTATCTTCCATGTGAGAATTAGTTGCTGAGCAAATAACACCATCCCACTGCTTGGACCGCCTACTGCTATTTGTCATACTGTTTGAGTTTAAGAGCATTACTTTGTCTCCTGAGGACATACAGGATGTTTATTTATGGAATGTTCATTCAAACAGGTACTGGGTTTTTACATTGGCTGTTCAATCTCAGAAATACAGACCCACATATTTAAAGCCACTCCAAATTAATTACCTTTTTAAGTACTTAATCCCAACATTTTTTGTAATACTATCTTTGTCATCCTGCAATACATCTGGCCTCATGCAATGACAGATTTAGGGAACCGCATTATGTGTAGTTTAAATAACAAGGCTGCGGTTTGGGGCATTTCCAATTTTCCTCCCCTCCCAATTCCCACTAACCCTGTCTTGTCAGCAGCTCCGGAAATCCTTGGACAGATGCGGGATGGCGAGAGGCGCACATGATTCATCCAACCACGTCGTTTAGCCGGCTGATTCTTTTCACACAGTTCATCCAACGTCGAGGCCTTTAGTCAGCTCATGCATGGGATGATTACATTCACCAATAACACTTCCGTGATTTAATTTACAGGCGCCCGATCTGCACACAAGAAGTTGCTGGAGAGCGGCATGGGAGCATAGATAACCTGATTTACACCAGTTTCAGACATATTCCTTCTGCAGTGCTGAAATGGGCGTTATCTAACCCAAATCTTGAACAGTGCAATACCAATTTGCATTGCATCTTGCTGTAGGCCAGGGGAGAGTCAGAGAAGCCATAATCTCAAGGCTCAAACCATTGACTATCATGACGTAGACTGTCCTGCAATGCAGCGGCTTAACCCACCATGCCCCGCGAACCCCCCAAATTTGTCAAAGTTAATAAATAGTTATTGAGTATTGTTGGAATGTTGTTCTAAGCAGCGCTCATTTCCAGGGAGAGCAGGGTCGATCTAAAGAGAGTGCAATGTTACATATTGTTTTGAACAGTATACATACAGTAATAATGTGATAAATATAAAGCGAATGAGCATGGGAAGACATACAGGATGACCGTAAGCATGTGCTCACTGGCCACTTCATTAGGTACACTGGTTCATTGCTCATTAATACAAATATCTAAATCAGCCAATCACATGGCAGCGAGACGATACATGTAGAAATGGCCAAAACAATCTGGCAACGGTCAAACCAAGCATCAGAACAGGGTAAAAAGGTGATTTAGGTGACTTTGAATGTGTCATGATTGTTTGAGTACTTAAAAATGTGCTGATCTAATGGGATGTTCCCGCACAAACATCTCTAGGGTTTACAGAGAATGGTCAGAAAAAGATAAAATATCCAGTGAGCGGCAGATCTCTGGGCGAAAATGCCTTGTTCATGGCAGAGGTCAGATGAGAATGGCCAAACTGTTTTGAGATTATACAAAGGCAACAGTAACTCAAATAACCACTCTTTACAACCAAGGTATGCAGAAGAGCATCTCTGAACGTCCAATATGATGAACCTTAAACCTTACAGCAGCAGAAGACCACACCAGGTCAGCAAAGAACGAAACTGTGGCTACAATTTGCCAGAGCCCAAACAAATTGGCAATAGAAGATTTGTAAAATTTTCACTGGTCTGATATCTGCTGTGACATTTTGATGACAGGGCACACGTAGTACCTAATCAAAAAATGTAAATGCCACAGCATACCTGAGTATTGTTGCTGACCATGTCTATCCCATTATGTCCACAGTGTACAAATCTTCTAATGGCTACTTCCAGCAGGATAATATACCATTTCACAAAGCTCACAATGTCAAACTAATTTCTTCAACATGAAAATGAGTTCACTGTTCTCAAATGGCCTCGACAGTCACCAGATCTCAATCCAATTGAGCACCTTTGGGATGTGGTGGAATGGGAGATTTGCATCATGGATGTTCAGCCGACAAATCTGTAGCAACTGCTTGATGCAATAACGTCAATATGGACCAAAACCTCTGGGTAATAGCGCACAAATTAACTCCTGCACTTGACATATTTTTTTTATTGATGGATTCAAAGATTCCCTCAGTGTTCTCCACAACACGTTAACGCAAAGTTTGTATTCAGCATGGCAACAGCAGCTGGGAAGTAGCTCTACAGCAGCCTGTTTCTCCTCCCATCCATGTTTCTTCTATACAGTCTCCCAAATGGGAGGAAAGCAAACAGTCTGTGGCTGAGGTGGAAGGGATCTCTGATGATGCCGGAATCTGATGAGACAGGTCTGCTTTCTATAGACTCTTCAGAAATTAGAGTCACTGCTGTGCCTTCTAGACCAGGGTGGAAGAGTGGACTCCCAGGATTTTGAAGCTAGTAACATGCTCCACCTCAGAACCACTACATAAATGTGTGTGAGCAGCGTTTGGACTTCTTGTAATCCAAAATGAGCGATTTGGTCTTCTTGGTGTTGAGGGCCAGGTTCTTGTCCACGCACCATGCCACCAGTTGTTGGACTTCCTTCCTGTAGGATGACTCATCGTTGTTGTTAATCTGGCCTACCACATTGGGGTAGTTTGCAGACTTGATGATGTAATGCATGCACAGGCACACAGGAAAGGAGAGGACTCAACACACAGCCTTGTGGAACACGCGTGGTGTATACAATCAGAGGTTATCAGACTGTCCTAAGTGGGGGAGGGTGGTGGTTTGTAAGCATCACCAATATTTTTATAGACATGGTCTAATGTTTTTTTTTTCTTTCCATTGTTACCCATGTTGTAATCACATGCCTGTTGAACAAGTGCTAGATGTTATTATGGCTTTTGATTGGTTTGATGCATTTTTGCTTGATTTGAGGTGTGTGTTAAGTTTCACCCAATCAAGCCATTTGATTTACGGATTTACAGCAAGTTTAAACTCCCTTTTAGCTCTTTTTTTTAAAGACTTTCAAAATTAGGGAAGCCTGGTTCTAGCCATACATAGACATGTTAGAAATGTTTTGGTTTAGATTGCATTCAAGTTATGCATGGAAAAAAATCCCATTCCTGTGTCACAAGGTTATTGATTGCTGATCGAAGACAAAATAGTCAACTCTATTTCCGTATTTTTCAATAACATGTAAAACAAATTACGTTTTCACTTCTTAGTATGAGGATTGAGTTTGGTTTTTGTGCCAGGTTACAAGTCATAGAATTAGTGGAATAAACTATATAGTATTCCTGTGAAAACACAATTTGGAGACTGCAGACAGCTATTAAAAGCATGTCCTTTTCTTGATCCCATTAGCCCATTTTGACCAAAACACCATACTACAGTAACTAAATATTATTACATAAGGAGAATTCACTTTAAACAGGGGTATTCAATTAAAATTCAATGAGGTCCAGTTGCACCAGTTCTACCAGGCAAAGGTCCAAATATTTTACATTTACATTTTAGTCATTTAGCAGAGGCTCTTATCCACAGCAACTTACATTAAGTACATACAGTACATTTAAGAAAGATTAGGTAAAACAACCACACCTCAGTAGTAAGGGCATTCAATATATAGAGGGGTGCAAACTCAGCAAACCTGAAAAATGTGACAAAGATAGATGCTAACACCTTAGGAGGGGATTTTTTTAAATATCTTACCTACAGTCATATGCAAAAGTTTAGGCACCCCTGACAATTTCCATGATTTTCATTTATAAATAATTGGGTGTTTGGATCAGCAATTGCATTTTGATCTATCAAATAACTGAAGGACACTAATATTTCGGTAGTGAAATGTGATTAATTGGATTAACTGAAAATGTGCAATATGCATGAAAATGAAAATAGACAGGTGCATACATTTTGACACCCTTGTCATTTTGTTGATTTGAATACCTGTAACTACCAAAAACTGGTTAATTGGAACACTCAATTGGTTTGGTGAGCTCATTAAGCCTTGAACTTCATAGAGAGGTGCATCCAATCATGAGAAAAGGTATTTTCCAATTAGAAGGTGTTGTTCTCTTTGACTCTTCTCTGAAAAGTGGCAACAGGTTTTACATCCTCAAATGACCTGAAAACAAAGATTGGTCAACATTATGGTTTAGGGGAAGGCTACAAAAAGCTATCAAAGAGATTTAAGCTGTCAGTGTCCACTGTGAGGAACATAGTGAAGAAATGGGAGACCACAGGCACAGTTCTTGTTAGGGCCAGAAGTGGCAGGCCAAGTAAAATATCGGAGAGGAAAAGGTGAAGGATGGTGAGAACAGTCTAAAACAGCCCAGAGACCACCTCCAAAGACGTACATCATCATCTTGTTGCAGATGGTGTCACTGTGCATTGTTTATCAATTCAGCACATTTTGCACACGGAAGAGTGCTGCGGAAGAAGCCTTTTCTGCACTCACGCCACAAACAGAAAAGAGAGAATAATGTAGAGGAATCAGTCACAAAGGTGAAGTTATGCCAGGGCTGGACATTTCAACAAGACAATGACCTAAAACACTGCTCAAAATCAACTCTGGCATTATGCAGAGGAACAAGTACAATGTTCTGGAATGGCCATCCCAGTCCCCAGACCTGAATATCGTTGAAAATCTGTGGGGTGATTTGAAGCGGGCTGTCCATGCTCAGCAACCATCAAACCTAACTGAACTGGAGATGTTTTGCAAGGAGGAATCGTCCAAAAAAACTTCATACAGAATCCAGACACTCATTACACGCTACTGGAAGCGTCTAGAGGCTGTTGTTTCTGCTAAAGCAGTTTCAACTAAATATTGATGTGATATTTCTGTTGGGGTGCCCAAATGTATTCACCTGTCTAATTTCATTTTGATGCATATTGCACATTTTCTGTTCATCCAATTAACCTCATTTCACTACTGAATTATTACCTAGTCCTTCAGTTATGTGATAGATCAAAATGAAATTGCTGATCCAACACCCAATTATTTATCAATGAAAAGCATGGAAATTGTCAGGGGTGCCTAAACTTTTGCATACAACTGTATTACCAAAAATGTGGTAATAGGGAAAAACATAAGGATATAGGGAAACACTCAAGCTAGAATTAATGAAATCTTACAGCTACAAAAGTAATGTTAAAGGGGATTCAAATATGAAGTACTACTAACAATAAGAAAATCTCAGTTGCACCTACAGTGCCTTGCGAAAGTATTCGGCCCCCTTGAACTTTGACCTTTTGCCACATTTCAGGCTTCAAACATAAAGATATGAAACTGTAATTTTTTTAGAAGAATCAACAACAAGTGTGTCCCAATCATGAAGTGGAATGACATTTATTGGATACTTAAAACTTTTTAACATATAAAAAACTGAAAAATTGGGCGTGCAAAATTAAGTTTATACTTTGTAGCGCCACCTTCTGCTGCGATTACAGCTGTAAGTCGCTTGGGGTATATCTCTGTCAGTAAAATACCCTTTACGTCGGACTTTATATTTATACCTGTTGCACCAGCTGGGCGTAAGCTCTCAATGAGTAACGCCTAGTAGCTAGCAGGCACAGCCAGGGCGCAGGGTGCTGATTTATATAAATTATTTAACTGCATCTGACTCTCTGATTGCATTAAGATTTAGCTGTAATATCTTTGGAGGAAGACCGTTTTGTTCAATCGAAGATACAAGGCACATTATTTAAGTTAGCAGTGAACTACATGGATTATGAATCAAATGCCTGGAAATAGCCAACGCGTTGTTTGTTAAAACGGTACTAACGTTACTGTACGTTACAAACACATCTTGATCAGTCACTTTCAGCTGTGCGATCCATTCCAATACGTAAAACATTTTTTTCATCACTACAGTATTGAACATTAATGCTTGTTAAGACGGTTAACTGCCCTCTAAAATTGTGAATATATTTTCTGTTATCGCTCTCAAGTTAGGACGATGCTAGTTGTTTTGTCTAACTCAAGTTGGTTAAAGCAGCAAATTCAATTTATTTTTCATACCTTAGTGCACAGCACACACACGCATTCTTTGGCTTTATAACTCAGAACAATTAGTAAACAGGTTTAGCTATTTACAATTCTCTTTCAGACACATCGAATTTAGGGACTCATTTATTATTAGTGGAATTTATAATTACATGAAAATAATATTTTTTTAAGCCAATGAAATGCAAGTATTTTAATAGTAACTTCTCTCTTCTTTTACACTTTATGGCTTATGGAAGAAAAGGTTGCCAGGGTGCAACGTTGGAACGTTTAAAACTTTCTTCGTCCATTTTATCTATTTGGATTAAGGAAAGAACACTGTCTAGCAACTATCACTAGTAATATTCTGATCTCATGCATTCTTCCAGAATGGTCCTGTATTTGGCTCCATCCATCTTCCCATCAATTTTAGCCATCTTCCCTGTCCCTGCTGAAGAGAAGCAGGCCCAAACCATGATGCTGCCACCACCATGTTTAACAGTGGGGATGGTGTGTTCAGGGTGATGATCTGTGTTGCTTTAACGCCAAACATAACATTTTGCATTGTTGCCATAAAGTTTGTTTTTGGTTTCATCTGACCAGAGCACCTTCTTCCACGTTTGGTGTGTCTTCCAGGTGGCTTGTGGCAAACTTTAAACTACACTTTTTATGGATATCTTTCAGAAATGGCTTTCTTCATGCCACTCTTCCATAAAGGCCATATTTGTGCAGTATACGACTGACTGTTGTCCTATGGACAAACTCGCCCACCTCAGCTGTAGATCTCTGCAGTTCATCCAGAGGGATCATGGGCCTCTTGGCTGGGGAAATCTTTCTGTATCCAAATCCGGCTTTAAACTTCTCCACAACAGTATCTCGGACCTGCCTGGTGTGTTCCTTGATCTTCATGATGCTCTCTGTGTTTTCAACGGACCTCATCACAGAGCATGTGCATTTATACGGAGACTTCATTACACACAGGTGGATTCTATTTATCATAATTCATCATTTAGGTCAACATTGGATCATTCAGAGATCCTCACTGAACTTCTGGAGAGAGTTTGCTGCACTGAAAGTAAAGGGGCTGAATAATTTTGCTTGCCCACTTTGTCAGTTTTTTATTTGTTAAAAAAGTTTGAAATATCCAATAAATTTAATTCCACTTCATGAGTGTCCAACTTGTTTTTGCTTCTCCACAAAAAATGACAGTTTTATATCTTTATGTTTCAAGCCTGAAATGTGGCAAAAGGTTGAAAGGTTGAAGGGGGCCGAATACTTTCGCATGGCACTGTATAAAAATGTAAGATCCATTTGTGAAATTACAAACTAATTTAAGTGACATGTTATTGAATTCTTACTAATTATAAAGAAAAACATGTTCTATGCTACTGAGATGTATATTGAGGAACATTGTGCACTCTCTTTAAAAAGATCGCAATTTTAAAATTGAGAGACTGCAGTTAATGCAGGGACATGCTATACACGTTTGGGGCACACGCAAGTTTTGAGTGTTGTTTTTTGTCATTAAATGGGCGTGTTTTGCTACTACGCAGACCTCTGCTACACAGATCTGAGGCGCTACAAAAATGTAACTCATCACAAGCTATGCGAGCAACAGTAGAGTACCGTGATTTTCCTCAAAAGGGAAAACTTTGAGGTT
Source organism: Umbra pygmaea (assembly GCA_016801145.1). Taxonomy (NCBI): domain Eukaryota; kingdom Metazoa; phylum Chordata; class Actinopteri; order Esociformes; family Umbridae; genus Umbra; species Umbra pygmaea. The sequence continues at coordinate 3,071 of JACXGM010009635.1, read as the reverse complement.
TGTTTTCCTGACACTACGACCCTCCCAACTATTTAAGACATAACATTTCAACCTTCTGTAGGCTAACTATATTTTCAGAAGAAATAATTACTATGGTATATCCTACTCTGTAATAAAGGGTAGCCTACTAATTTATCTATGTGGTGGATTTGAAATAAATATTTCAGGGAGCACAGCTTATGTTACAATGTAGCCTTAACACAGGAAGACAATAAAACGGAAACCCATGTAAACAAAGTTCTGATTAAATGCTTTGATGACACATTTCCTTTTTTGCCCATGTGTCCGCTCTTGTTGTTTTGACAGTAGACATACTTTGTTTGTCTTATTGTTATTTGTTCAAATGAACAGCTCGCGTTTACCATAGCTCACCTGCAAGAAAGACAAACATCACAACTGAAACTCAGACTTTTGACAATACAGTCAAAAAGCACAAAATCAGGAGGGACACTTCCTAGAGGCAACTCTAAAACAGGGGCTTAGCTCGCACCTCCCCTTTATATTGTAATTACACCTTGTGCCCCGACCACAGTTTGCCACAACGGTCTCTCCTTTTAAAACCAAATTAAAAGCACATCTTTATTCGCAAGCTTTCAGCTAGGTTCGAGCAGAGTGTTTGTGTGTGTGTGTGTGTGTGTGCGCGTGCATGCGTGTGTGTGTGTATGTAGGTATACCCATAATAATTTTATTATGTTGTATGTTTTTTATTGTATGCTTTTCTTGCTTGTTATTGTTGAAGTAGATTGAGTTTATGTTTGCCATATGAAATGTGCTATATAAATAAACTTGACTAACCTGATGCTGGGAAAACACTAAACAGCATGCATCATCCATGTTTCAGGACATAGCCTATTTGACATTTCTTTTGCCTTTTAACTTTTCACTCATACCACCCCAAGCACAGCCCCACACTTTTGGAACATCTGCTCTAAAACAAAGCTACTTCCCCCATAGATATCCATAATAAAGGCTAGATTTCTCGTCCGCGCTGCTGGCCAATAGAGGTTGACGTCCGCACCTGGCGGCCATCTTGCCACAGACAGCTCGCTTACTCATAACATTGTGTGTTAATGGTCCATGTACTTTTAAGTAACCATAACTTGCTCAATTTTCTACCGATTTTCAAACGGTTTGGTTTGTTAAAAATGTCCGAGATGTAGTTATGACACTGCATACTTCTTGAAAAAATTGCATATTATATATAAAGCATCCAGAATAATAGCCACGTTAATAACATTTGTAAGAAACTAAACCGTTTGTAAATCCGTCAAGATTTCAGCGAGATTAAAGTATTTGTGATCCCTCACCTTACATCAGGTACCATAGAGCCCACCAAGCTTGCCTGTGACAAGATGGCTACCGGTGATGACGTTAGAGACTCCGCCTTAAGTCATCTAGCCTTTATTATGGATATCTATGATTTCCCCCTCTGGTGGATATACACTACCAGGCAGAATCAAAAGCAGGTCAAAATGCATCTAGATTGTTGACGACCGGTGTTCATGGTTCAGGTCTTGAAAACAAGAGTGTGCCCCCACTTTTTACGTGCGATAAGTATGGAGCTACCATTAGCGATCCCTGCGTTGATGGGTTGAGTCTGAGAATCGATGTTAGCTAGAGCTAGAACATTTCTCATTGATTTGTTGTAATTGAATCAGGGCTAGTTTGCAAGAACTAAGATACATGAAGTTATTTCAAGAGTGATACACTAACTTAGCTAAGTTCCTTTCCTAAGTAGGCATGCTACAAGACACCTGCTGTAGCTAAGTTGACTGCTTACCTTGAGTGTGTGGCATCGTTGTTCTTTCCGTAATCTCTTGTTCCCGATTTTTGCTTATCCCTTCCTCTCGCTGACTACAAGGGTCTCTATTGGTCTCCATGCACTGTAAACAATTGCTTTGATTGGCTTGTGTTGTGTGAAATGATTTAAACGATGCACGTGTCTGAACTACACACATAGGCCCTCACATCTCCTCTGAGCTGGCTAAAGTATGCCTGTCGAAAAAACTTAAAGCTCCGCCAATATTATTAATCTATGAGAAATGTGTTGCGGTCCGGAGAAAACCATTCCGCAGTCCATACCCTCCTGCCCTCTCCCAAGTTAACAAAAAGAAGACATCCTACCTGCTACATTCAACGAGGGTGACTCTAAGCCGGCCCTCAACCAATCCTGAGGCCTGAACAGAGAGGTCCAAGTCACAAGCAGAGGATCCAATTGGAGGTTGAACTTGGAAGGGGAAGAAAGGCTTGTACCTGGAAAAACAGCAATTACATAAAACAACAGACATATTGTTAATGACTTTAGATAACATAAATGCTGTGTTTCAACATTTACATGAACAAAGATTTTAGCAGAGTTTGACAATGTAAACATAGGCTTACTGCTTCTCCATTGGGAGAACAAATGAACTTGCGAGGAGCTTGTGATCTCACACACACACACAAATAAGACGATTTCAGCAAATTGATCTAGCAAGTAAGCATTGCTTAAAAACACTTCCTGTTGAGTTCTGCTTTTCTGCCCACCATGCTGTTGAAGGTTGAAAAGCAAATCCCCAAGGACTAAGATCTATGTTTCAGATGATGTCCTGCTGCTAGCCAGTTGAAACAATTAGAAGGCGCAGAACCGTTTAGCATCTTTACTTTGTCATCACCCTCAGAAGACAAAAAACACCTACCCATGTGTAAAACCACACAGTACAGGACAACAAATATAAAAAGCACAAAATAAAGATGCAATGTGCTTGTACTGTTGGTATCTGTGTCTAGAATCCCAGTGTTGAGGCAGGAAAAGCAAAGGAAAATCCTGCTCTGCTGAGATCTGATTATCTAATAACAAACCCTGGTGTTTCCTACTTCACAAAACAGTAGGGGGGCTGACATCAACCAGCCTAGGGCAGGAAAAAAGACACAGTTTGTGGCTCACCCCAGCTCACACTCAGTTCACACACTGACCCACTCGCACATCTTGTCCTTGATGCATCTTCTGCCATCTCTCTCTCTCTCTCCTCGACTCTCTCTCTCTCTCCTCGACTCTCTCTCTCTCTCCTCCACTCTCTCTCTCTCTCTCC
>JACXGM010009634.1:0-20227 GCA_016801145.1 Umbra pygmaea | reverse complement strand
GATAATGTCTACAATGGTGCGGCATTAATACTATTCACTTAAAACTATAAAAATATCCATATTTAGTAATAACTTGGCTGAATTTGGCCTAGACCTTGCTTGGGGTTTATGGGATGAGCATTGTTGGTATGAGCGTAGCTGAATTCCCCTTCTAGAACCTCCCAAAAAACTCAAGGCCACACATAAGTCAAGCTCCAAGACTTCAAGCACTCCAACATGAGGCAAAGCACAGACAACATAAAGCAAAACGTTAATGTCTACATTGGTGCGGCACTAATACTATTTACTTTAAACCATAAAAACATCCACATTTACAAAATAATTGGCAGAATCTGGCCTAGACTTTACTTGGGGTTTATAGGATGAGCATCGTTGGTTTGAGCGTAGCTGATCCCCCCTTCTAGAACCTCCAAAGAATCTCAAGAATCTCAAAGGCAAACATAAGTCATGCTCCAAGACTCGCCATGTGGGAGATCGACAGCTCCGATGAGGAGTATTTCCCCATGGAGGTGGAGGATGACGACCGGTTCTCGATGGAAGAAGAGGAGGTGACGGCGGCGTTAACCCTTGGCGGGGACTTACAGTTCGCGGAGTGGAATGACGTCCGTAACCTCTACGGGGATGTGGACGACACGGAGGTGGAGACGGAGGACTGTGATTCCTGGGACGGAGAGGAGGAGGAGTGGGAGATACACCCCGATTGGAGGAGAAGCGCCATTCGGCGGACACCACCCCAACTGCCTCAACCTCAGCCCCGGATGGCCTCCACTCCCTGCGGTAGGGTTTCCTGTTTCCCTGTTAGCTTCCCCAACTCCGCTAGCTCTCCCTGCTCATTGTGTTTCTCTTGCTCCCAGGCTAACACATCCCTTACTAGCTCTCAGGCTAGAACCCCTAGGTCCACAGTGTCTGCCCCTAGGTCCACAGTGTCTGCCCCTAGGTCCACAGTGTCTGCCCCTAGGTCCACAGAGTCTGCCCCTAGGTCCACAATGTCTGCCCCTAGGTCCACAGTGACTGCCCCTAGGGCCTCTGTTACTGCCCCTAGGGCCTCTGTTACTGCCCCTAGGGCCTCTGTTACTGCCCCTAGGGCCTCTGTTACTGCCCATAGGGCCTCTGTGACTGCCCCAGTTAATGCCCCAGTTAATGCCCCAGTTAATGCCCCAGTTAATGCGCCAGTTAATGCGCCAGTTAATGCCCCAGTTAATGTGCCAGTTAATGCCCCAGTGTATGCCCCCAGTGCTACCTTTCGGTCCCAGGTTAGGGACCCCATACCAAGGGTAGGGTTGGTTAGGGGATTGGTAAGGAGGCAGGAGAGGAGACCCCTGGCGGAGAAGGACAGGGTGGCCCTCGCCATTTCCCAGCTGGAGGGTCCAGCGCTGTCCTTCGCCCTGGCCCTGTGGGAGGCAGACAACCCCCTTATGACGGGCCACAAAGGGTTCACCAGCCTGCTACAGTCCATGTTCAGCCCCAGTTCCAAGATGGCTGCCCCCAGCCAGAGCTCCACCACACTACGACCACCAGAGGTCTCCCCCACGTCTAGTCCACCAGAGGCCGCTGTTTCTGCTCAAGCCTCCAGACCACATGAGGCCGGTGTTTCAGCTCCACGACCAGATGAGGTCATCCGAGTCCCCCGACCTGAGGAGGTCATCCAAGTTCCCAGACCTGAAGAGGTCATCCAAGTTCCCAGACCTGAAGAGGTCATCCAAGTTCCCAGACCTGAGGGGGTCATCCGAGTTCCCAGACCTGAGGGGGTCATCCGAGTTCCCAGACCTGAGGGGGTCATCCGAGTTCCCAGACCTGAAGAGGTCATCCTAGTTCCCAGACCTGAAGAGGTCATCCGAGTTCCCAGACCTGAAGAGGTCATCCGAGTTCCCAGACCTGAAGAGGTCATCCGAGTTCCCAGACCTGAAGAGGTCATCCGAGTTCCCAGACCTGAAGAGGTCATCCGAGTTCCCAGACCTGAAGAGGTCATACAAGTTCCCACACCAGAAGAGGTCAACGAAGTGTCCAGACCGGAGAAGGTCTCCACTACCCCCAGACCGCCAGAGCCTCCACCAGCTGTCTGCAGTCAGCCGCCGCTGACGTCCGGACCCCCCCACCTGAACTGCCTTGCCCCTGGCCGCCACCTGAACTGCCTTGCCCCTGGCCGCCACCTGAACTGCCTTGCCCCTGGCCGCCACCTGACCTGCCTTGCCCCTGGCCCCTCTCAGTCCCTCCAGACCCTGGGCCTCCCTCTGTCCCGTATGACCCCGGGCCGCCCTCTGTCCCTCCTGACCCCGGGCCGCCCTCTGTCCCTCCTGACGCCAGGCCGCCCTCTGTCCCTCCGGACCCCAGGCCCCTTCTCTTGCCCACCCCGGTGTGGTGGGCGTAGGGAGGGGGCTCTGTCACACCCAGCCATGGAAGGGCTGGGATTAGCCCTCCTTTTGCCCTTTCCTCTCTATGTTACTTGTGTATAGGTTTTGTTAGGTCTTCATTCAGTGTTTTACGGTGGTTGAGTTCTTTAGTTATTACCTCATGTATCCCTCAGTGTATTGCCCTGTATGTGTCTGAAGATTATGGTTTTGCTTCCCCTTTGGTGTTCTGTTGTCTCCTGTGTTCAGTATATGATTACGGTGGTTTGGTTGTACTGTTTTGTTCTGAGTATTATGTATATGGTTCTGTCCCAGTGTGTGATGTTTTGGCCCCCCCTAGTGTCTCTTTAGTATGTCTGTTATTTCCCTTCTCATTTGTATACTGTCGTTGCCTTAGTTCCCTTTGTGCCTATGACGTCATTGCCCCAGGTGTGTTGAGTTGTCTCGTTAGGAAGTGTATTTAGGTTGTTTGCTTTGTGGTGTCTCTTGTTCAGTCAATGTGTTTCCTGTACGCGTTCCTGTGTGTTTCCCGTTTAGTATTTAGAAAGCCCCTCGTGGCGGTATTGTTTTGTTCATTTAATAAAGTACTATTGAAGTATCGCATCCTTCGCGCCTGTCTCTATCCATTCTACCTGAGGAACGTGACAGAATTTGGCCTAGACTTTACTTGGGTGAGCATCGGTGGTATGATCGTAGCTGAACTCCCCTTCTAGAACCTCCAAAGAAACTCAAGGCCAAACATAAGCCAAGTTCCAAGTCTTCAAGCACATCCACATGAGGCAAAGCACAGATAACACAAAGCAAAATGTTAATGTCTACTCTTATACTATTTACTCAAAACTGTAAAAACATACGCAGTTAGTAATAAATTGGCTGAATTTGGCCTCGAACTTGCTTGCGGATTACAGGATGAGCATCGTTGGTATGAGCGTAGCTGAACTCCCAATCTAGAACCTCGAAAGAAAATCAAGGCCAAAGAAAAGTCAAGCACCAAGACTTCAAGCATATCCATATGAGGCAACAAACAGACAACAGATTGTAAAATATTAGTGTCTACACTGGTACGGCACTACTGTTATTTACTCACAACTACAAAAACATCCAAATTTAGTAATGAATTTACTGAATTTGGCCTAGACTTCGCTTGGGTGAGCATCGGTGGTATGATCGTAGCTGAACTCCCCTTCTAGAACCTCCAAAGAAACTCAAGGCCAAACATAGGTCAAGCACAAGAATTCAAGCACATCCATATGAGGCAAAGCACAGATAACACAGAGCAAAATGTAAATGTCTACATTGGTGTGGCCCTAATACTATTTCCTCAAAACCATAAAAACATCCACATTTACAAAACAATTGGCTGAATTTGGCCAAGACATTGCTTGGGGTTTATAGGATGAGCATCGTTGGTATGAGTGTAGCTGAACTCCCCTTCTAGAAACTCCAAAGAAACTCAAGGCCAAACATAAGTCAAGCTCCAAGTCTTCAAGCACATCCACATGAGGCAAAGCACAGATAACACAAAGCAAAATGTTAATGTCTACTTTTATAGTATTTCCTCAAAACTATAAAAACATCCACAGTTAGTAATAAATTGGCTGAATTTGGCCTAGACCTTGCTTGGGGTTTATAGGATGAGCATCGTCGGTATGAGCATAGCTGAACTCCCAATCTAGAACCTCTGAAAAAACTCCAGGCCAAACAAAGGTCAGTTTCTAGACTTCAAGCACATCTAAATGAGGCAATGCACATACAGAAAAAAACAAGCTTTGGTGCCAGCTACAGTATAGTAAGAAAGCTGTATCCTATCTTCAACAAAAACAAAAGTTTAGAAAGCAGTAGTCCAATTGACAATACTGACACACAGGGTTCCTACACCTTTAAAATGTCATGCTTTTCCATACTTCAATTTAAAATAATCCAAGACATTATATCCCTACTGAATGCATGTAATTTTGCCTATTGAAAATCATGCAGATGTTTTTTATCTTCATAAGTATTTATTAGCATTAGTAAAAATAAATCTTACATACTGATCTTGAAAACAGTCTTACAAAAATATTTTACAGATAAATAAGAGAATATGTAGTAAATAATATAGTAGATCAAATGTTTTAATCAACATTTCTTTAACATTCTACATCGTTTAAAAAAATCTAACTGCTATTGTGTTAAGCAATTATGCTCTGGAAAGGAAAAAATAACACCACAAGGCATACTATGCCTGATTAAAACATTGATAAACATAAAATGCTCATAGAATAGCGCTCATAGTTTGTGAACTTCATCAATTTTAAATTGAATTCGTTTGTGAAATGTCTTAAGTTCAAGTTCCTTTTCTTTTGCAGGCTTCCATAATGCATTAGACTTTGACAGGACAGGCAATTTATCCATGGCCTCAGCTTCCACTGCAAGTAGTCTCTAGCTTTCTCTTCTTCACTTTAAGCTCTTTAATTTAATCAACGACTCTTTCTTTTTTGTGTCTTCTGTGTCTTCCTTCGTTTCCTCATCAAGATAGGGATGGTACTTTTGCCTTGCAGTTGAATACGACTGTAAGAGTTTCTTAGACATGGCAACATTTGTAACCCCACCATGATGATGTAGGTGGTCCACAATATCTCTCTGGGCAACCAACATTCTTTTCTTCATGTTCTCCACTGATATATCCTTGTTAATGGACCATCTTCTTTGTTACTTCCCACAGCACCTTGAAGCATTGTTCTTTTGCCAGCTGTGGATAGAAAAAGCTTTCCAATCTTGAATGAGCCACATTAAACTGTGACATGACTGGATCACTGGATTTACTAAATATGGTGGGGTTTTCTTTAACCTTTATTTAGCCAAGAGAAAAACTCATTGAGATTAAGAGTGTCTTTTTCAAGAGTGTCCTGGCCAAGACAGGCAGCAGCAAGTCCGCATAGACAATGACAAAACAACATAAAACACCATACAATCACAGTATAACAAAATAAAAAATCAACATCATTTAAAAAAAAAATTCAAATGAAAGCTTGACTAAATGTTTTTCAAAATGGACTTAAAACAAATTAAGTGGTACCAGTTCAGCAAGATTCAAGTGACCCTGCAGTGTATTCTATGCTAATGGGTCAGAGCACTTAAAGGCTCTATTACCCAACTCAGTCCGGGCACTTGGAAACGTAAGCCTGAAAACATCCTGTGACCGAAGAGAGTAACCTCCATTTTTCTGTACAATAAAACTACCCAGATAAGTTGGTAAATAAACCAAAATGCCTTTATAAAGATAGGCATATATAAACATAAATATTATATATAAATATTGCAAAGTCTTTAAATTGAGAGATGATCTGATCACATTTGTTTTCTTTCACTTAAAATTATTTGAAGGCAGAGATTTAGTTGTCTTTCACACTGGTCTGGATTCTCTTTGATATTCTCAGGGTCCAGCCATCCGAAGTTTCTCACCAGTGTGTAACGCTGAAAGGGTATTTCTCCAGCAGTTTTATCACAGCTGTAACTAGAAACTTCCTGGTCTCAGTTTTGATAGTTAAAGACTCTCTTTCTGAGACCTTCTGTTTTAATTTTAACTCCTTAAGGAGTTTGTCAGCAACAAATCCAATGTTGATCAAGGATGCATCTTTGTGATTAGCTGGATCCGATAAATGTTCAGAGAACAGGTGTTTTAACTCTCCTCAATGCATCATTATTGACAAATCTCTCCAACAGCTGTTTCAGTGTGGTGAACAAGTCACGTGAATGGTATGGTAGCATGGGCTTGTCAGTTTGATATTTCACAAGAAAAGGCTGAAAAACTTGGGCTATTGAGAGAAAGACATTGGCCTTAACTAGAAACATTTTGTCATTACATGCTTGATGAACTGTCTCAAAGGATTTGTTCTTGGGGTGTGGTAATGTCCCGGCACCAAGACTTTAGACACGTTTAGATCTGTGGCCATATCTCTATTGCTCTTTTCAGTACAGTAACATTTTCCAACCATCTATGCTGGCAGTACCTTAGGGAAAAAGTGTTGGATTCAGTTACTGTACTTAAGTGAAATCTTCATGTCTAGCTGGACAGTCTTTGAAAAGCCAGTAAAGAGATGACAATGTGTGTTCAATGTCCCAACTGGTTGCTTGCTGCCGGCTTTGAATGCATTGTGCATTATATGTAGTCCACAACTCCCTATGTTCAGCTGATGATTTCCTATTTCTTCCGCTATGTCTTTGGATAGTGTATCAAACATTTTCCAATTAACATTTGGGCCATCCATTGAAAGCTGCAAAATGCCACGACTACCTACAGTATCACAGTGTTTCTTTAAATATGCATACAAGTCATCAGCACATGCATGTACAAGGAAATGAGAGTCCAAAAACCTTGTGATGACAATGTCTCTGTCTTCATCCCAAAAGCGGATATGAATATCCAGTTGCTTTGATTGAAAGTTACGGTTTAAACTCTCATCAAAAGTAAAACATAGTCACTGGAATTCTTGACTTTTGATAACAACAATGATGAAAAGTGTGGTGCAAGCCCAAACATTGTCAAGTAAGCTACTTAGTCATCCCCGCAGGTGAATTTAGAGGCTATGCAGCTGTCTGGATACATCAGGTGAAAGAGCTCCCCTTTTCCTGAGCAACTGTTAAATGAGTTGTGCTTTTCCATTACATCTAGAGCCCAATATATTTCAGCTGAGAGTACTTGTTGCCCACTCACAAAATGCCTCATGGATAATGAGCTGTTTGGCCCTGCAGACGAGACACTGCAAAGTAAAAAAATAGATTTCAGGAGAGAGGTAAAGTTCATAAACTTGAGAAGTAGTTGTAACCTCATGTACACTGTAAACCTGAATTGAGTTCAGAATAGTTGAAATAATTTTCTTTTTGAGTTTATGAAACTGATACATTTCAATTTAGTATAATATCTGCAGCTTTAAGTACAAAATGCTGCCCATAATAGGTATACAGTGAATTGAAACTGATTTCCCTAAATCGATTAAATGTTTTTCGAAGTTGCTCCATGTACATTTTGTATGGAAATGTTGTCAGAACGGTTAAAAGATGGCAAAACATGGACTGTTGTTAAGTTTATGTACATAAAAATATTAAGACAGTCGGTTGCCTTAATTTTTTTATTATTTTCTTTTCGGTATTACAGTGTATTCAAATAATAAACATGACACTACCTAATTCAACAACAAAACTTTAAGCATTTTGGCCACTCACTATGCACAAGCTCGGCTATGACCACAAGATGGCGATGTCTATCTGCAAATCAGTTACGATTCTTTCAACCACCACATCTGCTAGCACGCTATCCTGTTGAGCTATGTTAGTAAGCTAGCTAACTAGCTAAACTGCTGTAACTGACTCACTTAAATAACTATACAATACAGGTCATGCATGCATAACTGATAGTTCATTTAGTAATTTAACTTGACATCATACAGCATTTTCCATTTTAGTTAGCTAACATACTGAAGTTAACACAGAACATGGAATTCATAATAGCAATTTGTTACTCACATTTCGTTATTTGCAGTGGTGCTGGCTGTCAAGGCCGGCAGGTTTAGGGAAGAATGATGCTTGAAGCAGCCTCTTGTTTTTTTCCTTCTGTACGGCTTGTTATAGCAGCCTCCCCCATATTCGTGATATAAAAGGCCTTTTTACATATCTTACATAAGGCTATTCTTTCAGATCTGGGGACTTTTATTAGCCAACACTTATACTTCTCGTTGACAAGCCAGCTTTGAGCAAATTTACATTTCCCCATTTTTCGTTTTCTTTAAAATTTATTTGACTATTTTCAGTGTACGCAACCTGTTCATGTATGCTCTTGTGACAAGACTTTGTGCACGTGAGGAAAACTCTGTTTTGACCACGTGAGGGAAAATCCGTTTCTGCACTTGCGTTGGACATTTGAAATAGTGCTGGATCATTTTTCTGCAAATAATTATTTTTAAGACTTGCATATTTTGAAACACGAAAAGGGTTTTGAATCGCACAATTTTTTCCAGATTTGCTTGTGCTTTTTCCATACTTTCTCAGGCCTGAAAATAAGCCAACTTATTTTCCATACATTTCCATACTTCCAGACCAGCATAGGAGGTCTTGCAGTCCTGTAGTATGCTGCTATATCCAATGTAATTACAGTTTCTTGTTATTTAGCTTACATGCTTTCACATGATAAAAAAGAACTATTGAGAGTACCTGTTTTAGGCCTGCAATAATGCAAAATGTGGAGATCATGTGATCTTAGATAGGAATAAACACGTCTTACCACCAATACTCTGATCTTTGAATACTTAGGCTGATAGAAACTTCATGACTTCTGGCTGAGGTGTTGATACAAAGGAGAGCATTCATTGTCAGCTCTTCATTTCCCATCTAGTTACTGTTGTAATATCGGCCTCCCATGGACAAATGCTGAATATCCAACCCTAATAAAGAGATACAATTCAAATCAACCTCCCACTTTAAACACTTCAGGTATATTGTCCTAGCTACCATGTCTGTTCAGTACAAGGTGCAATTCTGAGAGCTGGTATAGCCTCTGAATTAGTGTGGCAATTTGACAATGATCTTAGATGTTGACAAGACAAGACAAATCAAAAAGATCTGGGGATAGGCTATACAATAACTGCGGTGGATGCGGTCTCATTTTAGGTTTACTAAAGCCATTTACAGTATGTTGAATCTGTGAATCCCAAACTGACCCCCACCCACTACGTACTTGCTTGGGGGGTCCCAGTGGTGTCTTCATGTGTATTTATATACCAATTTACGCCGTATAATCAGTTTTTATACATTTGTAATTGTATATAGTCACTTTTAGTGCGCTGTCTACACCGGTATATGCTATATACACATTTTCTAAATTACGAATTGTGTCTACTCACTGTTTAACCATGACTGATTCATATACAGTAGTGGACATATTAACCGTATTAGAAAACAACATATTATGGAAAGCATTTTGAACCTTTGGCTACACCAATCTCTCATGAAAGCATTACATTTAATTACAACTGCCAATAGCTAATGAGTATCAGAAACACACTTAAATATGATCTGATATACGTTCCCTAATTATTATATAATTATGGTCCCTCCACTGCTGCAGGCAGCCTGTGTTTCCATGTCTGTGGATTTACCCAAAAATTTGGCTACTTTAAAAACTATTTTGCGGGGGAAAAAATATTATTCATGGGTAGAATGCTTTTTGGGCTGATTCTATAGTGAACCGCACCCGGCGCATTTTCCCATTAAAATGCCTAAAGGTCATTTGACACTTCAGACTGAGGGTATCATGAATATCTGAGATGGTAGAAACTAACCCTTGAAACAAAGTGAAAGAGTAAATTTCACTGAACAAAGGTGGGGTAATTTCACAGCCAGATAGATCAAACCTCAAACGTGACTACATTCTGAAATGCTTACTGAAACAAAGATATTAGATTGTAATTACAGATGACCATTGGGATTACCAAAATAATGATATAAATTGTAGGTGTTGTATGTTAGTAAATATTTTTTTCCCAAGCTGATAACAGAACAGCCTATTAGCTTATAACTGAAATGGCAAAAATGAACTCAACTGAATGGGGATGGGCAAACGCTTTATTTTAATGAATAATTATGTATATATAATTACTGGGCATACAGCAATACTATAATAGGCATCTGGTATCACATGAATACATACATGCATGGCCATTTCATTGATCATTCACACTAAATTAGTTGAATATACATTTGAAAGCAAGGGAATAAAAGCAAGTTTTACAGCTTGGCAATAAAGGTTACAATGAAATTACTTCTCCAGACTGAGGTAGGACATTTCACTGTAATAAAACAGGTAACTTTGGGGGGTTATGGTTAGGTAATTAATTTTTTTAAATATTTTAATTTACATTTTAATTATGGAGAAACAGATTGGGAAAATATGTTAACTCTGTTGCAACTAGAAATTAGGCTAGGTTCAATGCATTTTGTGCTGGTTTTCAGCAGTCATTGGGCTACAATATTTGCTTGACCAAAGCCTTTGACTCCGTCAATCACAACATCCTCATTGGTAGACTAAAGAGCCTGGGTTTCTCAAATGTCTGCCTTGCCTGGTTAAATAATTATTTCTCAGACAGATGTCAGTGTGTTAAGTTGGAAGGTCTGTTGTCCAGACCTCTGGCTGTCTCTACGGGGGTGCCTCAGGGTTTGATTCTCAGGCTGACAGTTTTTTCTGTATACATTAATGATGTCGCTCTCGCTGCAGGTAAACACCGTAAAGCCCTATATGCAGAATACACCATTCTCTATACGTCTGGTCTGATGTTGGACACTGTGGTAAGAAACCTCCATACATCTGGCCTGACGTTGGACACTGTGGTAAGAAACCTCCAAAGAGCTTCAATGACTTGAGCACTCCTTCAGAGGCCTACACTTGCTTTTAAATTCTAGTAAAACAAAATGTATGCTCTTCAACCGGTCACACTCTACACCTGCCTGCCCAACCAGCATCACCACTCTGGATGGGTCTAAATTAGAATTTACAAATACCTAGGGGACTGGTTAGACTCCACACTCTTCTCCCAGACCCACATAAACATGCTCCCCTTCAAAATGAAATCTAGGATCTGTTTCCTTTTCCTTCACTCTCCCTGCAAAACATGCCCTGGTGAAAATGACCATTCTTCCAATACTAGACTTTAGAGATGTCATCTATAGATCCGCCCTTAAACTCTCTCCTTATTAGAGGTTCTATACCACAGCACCATCTTTTTTGTCACCATTGATCCATGTAACACCCATCACTGCAACTTCTATGCACTATTTGGTCGGCTGTCATTGAAATAAGTATTGAACACGTCACCATTATTCTCAGAAAATATATTTCTAAATGTGCTATTGACATGAAATGTTTACCAGATGTTGGTAACAATCCAAGTAATCCATACATATAAAGAAACCAAAACAAATAAGTTCAGAAATTAAGTTATGCATAATAATGTGAAATGACACAGGGAAAAAGTATTGATCACGCTTACTGATATTAATTAAATACTTTGTAGAAAAGATTTGTTGGTAATGACAGCTTCAAGATGCCTCCTGTATTGAGAAACTACTCGCATGCATTGCTCTGTTGTGATTTTGGCCCATTCTTCCACACAAACAGTCTTCAAATCTTGAAGGTTCTGTGGGACTCTTCTAAGAATCTTTATCTTCAGTTCTTTCCATAGATTTTCAATGGGATTTAAGTCAGATGATTGGCTGGGCCATTCTAGCAGCTTTATTTTCTTTCTTTGAAATCAATTGAGAATTTCCTTGGCTGTGTGCTTGGGATCATTGTCTTGCTGAAATGTCCACCCTCATTTCATCTTCATCATCCTGGTAGATGGCAGCAGATTTTTGTCAAGAATGTCTCGGTAAATTTGCCCATTCATCCTTCCTTAAATTATGTGACGTTTGCCAGTACCATATGCTGAAAAGCAGGCCCACACCATGATGTTCCCACCTCCTAACTTCACTTTTGGTATGATGTTTTTAGGGTGATGTGCAATGCCATTACTCCTCCAAACATGGTGTGTATTATGGCATCCAAACAGTTAAATTTTGCTCTCAAAAGAGCTTTGTGGTGTAATGATTGTCTTTCCACTTCCATATTATGGACCCAACAGTGCTCACTGGAACATTTAAAAGCTTATAAATGTGCCTATAACCAATGCCATCATTATGTTTTGCAACAATTAGGTTGCAAAGGTCTCGAGACAGCTCTTTGCTTTTACCCATCATCTTTGCTCTTTGCTTTTACCCATCACCCAGAGTCTTGTGTAAAACCTTGGCAATGAGCCCTTTTTGTAGGCCATCAGTTGGGACTGAACCAGCTGAAATTAATTTGCACTGAAAGGGGGCTGGATTGCTTTTTAATTACTGATGGTTTTCAGCTGTTGTCTTGGCTTTCCATGCATTTTTGCACCTCTTTTTCTTCATGTGATCAATACTTTAAGTATCAGTAAGCATGTTCAATACTTTTTACCTGTCATTTCACATTATTGCACATAACTTAATTTCTGAACTCATTTGTTGTGGTTTCTTTGTATGTATGGATTACTTGGGTTGTTACCAACATCTGGTGAACATTTTATGTCAATACCGCCTTTGAAAATATATTTACTGAGAAAAATGGTGACGTGTTTAATACTTATTTCACCTGCTGTACTGTACCAGGCGCCAAACTCACTGGTACCATGTCATTTACAAGTCCCATCTTACCTAAGATCATTCATCTCCAGAGCATCACTCACTCTGAATTTACATTCAAGCAGGTATATCTCTTTGATACCACAAAAGCTTGCACCTCCTTTGGCTGCCTTTCCTTCCAGTTCTCCGCTGCTAATGATTAGAACAATCTGCAAATATTCTTGAAGCTCGAGTCCACAGTTCCACTAACTACCTTAAAAGCATTATTATCAAACCTACTATCTGACCACTGCACATGTTAACTCTACCCGCTCTCCTTGCCCAACTGTGCCCTAATGACCTCACCTAACCCTCAATCCATCTTGCACATACACAAACAGTTGTCTTTGTATATTCTGCACATTATCATTCCCATAGCTGTGTTCATTGTTACGCACTCTAGTGTTATTTTGTTATGCACCATCACATTTCTATTCCGATTAATCTACCCCTCTAGCTCAGAATCTATTTTGCACCGATTGTATTGTACTGCCATGCCACTTTACAAACCAATCAATCTACCTCTCCAATTGATACATTGTTTGCACTGCCTGTTCCTTTCATTGTTTATTCTGAAGAGCCACATCCTGTCTTATGTTTATTTTTTTCACTTTAGTTTAATTGTTGTATGAGAAACTGTTCTCAACGTGCCCACCTGGTTAAATAAAGTTTAAATTTAAAAAAAGAATAAGAAAAACACTGCATAGAGCCAAGCTCATGCTCCAACTCCATTCTCGGTAGATGGAGACAACTAGAGGTGTAGTGGGGGATATACAGAAGTATACGATGCATACTACATTTTTTCACATTTTTTTCACAGCGTAAACTGTGACAGCTTACGCTCACTTTTTCACTTCTTTCCATTTGGAATACCTTCTTTTTAATCTGCATTGATAAATATACAAGTAGTTCAGTGAATGCTTCTAGTAGCTTACAACTGTAAGATCCCGTCACAAAGGTTCTACATCATCATTAACCAACACCGGCACATCGCAAGATCCCCACACACCTGAATGTAGCACACTCAGAAGATCGCAATCACAGGAATTCTAAACACCTGCACACTATTCATACCGGTATATAGGCACACCAGTTTGGTTCCTCATTGCGAGGTATTGTTCTATTGTAGACTACTGAGCATTTAAGCATTTACTAAGTTTGCCTATTCTTGTATTGACCTGTGCTATCGTTTCTGACTACCGAGATCCGGATCCCGATCTTGTACTGTTGCCTGATATCGCCTGTGTATTGACCTGATTGCCTGTTCCCTGTTGATGAAGTGGATTACACCTTGTACCTCTGCCCGTGCCTACCCGTGTATCTACCCTGTTTGGTCTACCGATAAATCTTTGATTCTCCTCTGTACCTCTGCCCATCTGACCTGGAATATAGACCCTTGCCTGGACTGAGTATTCCCCTTGCCGTGTTTGGACTGTTTACAATCAGTGGTGGGCCGTCAGGGCCTGCAAGGCCTTCTCTGCAGGCCCAAAGATAATCAGAATCAGAAATGTATTTTTGTACTTCTTTAATATATTTTCTCATTAACACTATATATATTTGACAAAGTTCATTTAAATTAGTCTATATGGTGATTCTATATGGTGATTTCATTTAAAGTACGTTCTTTTCAGTTGCCTTGCTTTTAGCGCAGCTCATATAAATGAAAGCTTTTATCCAATAAGATTTTTTCATCTGCGTTGTCTCCGGGTAGATTAGGGCCTTCAGAATTCCGAGTGAATACCATCTGCTGTTGAAGCCCATCAGGACCATGTTGTTGATTGTCATATTTTTAACCAATCAGATTTCGCTTTACCATGTTGGGTGTGTTCTTTGACCAAGTAAAGCGTTTCTGCGGGCCTAGCCTTACGTTAGCATCGTTTCTGTTGCTGATAGGAGGGGCAGTTCAAATAAGTTCAGCAAAAAAAGTTCTCCATCCGAACAAGAACTAGCTTAGCTCTCCCAGCTTAGCTCTCTTGTCTCCGATTTCTTTAAACTTTCAATTTTTAGATTGTTCGATTTTTTACTTTTAGCAGAATGGCAGATGGAGGTGAAGAAGTTGCTTTGGTGGCGAAAATAGGACTGGGCAGGATCGACTCCCAGCACTGGGCAATATCTTTTATTGGAACTTAACGCAATGTGCTGTACAACCGTGTCATAGAAGTCTTTTTAAAAGAGAAAGGAGGACGTCCTCCATACGGACTTCGTTTTCAAATAATGAGCAGCTTTGGATTTTTAGATATTTTTACTAGCAGGGCCTTCACTAGGGATGGGCCGATACCGATACCAGTACATTTAAGTACAGGAAAGAATGAAGGATGCAATTCGGTGCATACTGTAACTGTAGAAAAAGGCATGAGGAACGCCCCGGACCTAGTCTCTGAAAGCCACCTTCAGCAAGGAAAGACAAATGTCGGTAGTTTGCAAAACTTCTGGGTAAACAAAATAGTGGTATTTCAGAGTTCTGACTTACTAACGTTAAGAAATATAACTCAAAGTAAATACGATGTAGCCTATTTAGATTTTGTTTAATAGATTACATTGATAGTACAGCTAATTGTGTACCGATTATAATAAAACAATAAAATACCTCAACAGAATAATATGATTAGGCAATTATCCCTGTTTTGGAGAAAGTCATTTCAAACAGACATTCTCATCTTACTTGCACAAAACTTCTGCAATGCTTAGTTAGGGCAAATTCGAACACAAACGTCTGTTGCGTTCGCGTTTACAAACGTGTTTCTCTCACTTAATTAGGGAAGAAGACGTAAACCATTGACATCTAATAAATATTACACATTCTTGACCTGCAATGTAAATGATGTTCTTCTGGATATGTACAAATATTTACTTTTCTATATTTGAATTGGCTGATCAACATCTGAGAAATAGCTGATTTTAGCTTGCTAAATGTGACATTTGGCATAGTTCTTAAAAGTACTCCTATCGGTACTTGTATCAGCAAGTACCCAAAATGAAATACTTTGCACTTGTACTCGTTCAATAAAAAGTGGTATCAGCCCATCCCTAGCCTTAAAGGTTCTTAACGGGGCTTAGTGCATGTACTGTATTTGTAATCAAGCAGGGGGAGATAAACAGACACACTTCATCCTGGCGCCATGCCTGTTAATACTTGTTAATTATTACACTTGCTTGTTAAAGATCACTACTGGTGTGAAGCATGTTCAGATAGTACATATATAAGGTCTATGGTTCAGATTCAGTGGTCTTAGTGGGCTGTGCCTTTGAGTGTGCCTGGTAAACCTGGATGTGCTTTTAATCCGCAGCTTGTCTGCAATCTCTGGGGAAGTCTGTTGAATCCTGATTGTTCCTTCTGGCATCTTTGCATGTTTATAGTGTTGTGACTGGGTGAGTTAGTTCTTGTTTAATTGGTTAGGACATTGATTTTGGCTATCCGATGGCTACAGTATGTGTAAAGCGACATCCAGTCATAGTGCGTAGTGTTACATTCTTATGGTTTAAGTCTCATAGGTGTTGAGCCTCGTGTTAAATAACCTTTATCGAGTTGAATAAACTTATCTTCACTATGAATATGGGGTGCATTATATGCCGAATGACAATAACCTATAGCCCTAGAATGTCATTGTGAGGTTATTATAATGCATTTTAATTTCGGGAAGATAGTGAAGGCCTAGGTGTAAAATGCACGGCCCGCCACTGTTTACAATAATTATATTATTCAATTGTATTATACATTCACCTGTGTCGAGTCGTTACAAAAACACTGCTAATTTCTTATTCATATTTTAATTGCAGCTGTGTGAAGGAAGTATGGATATTGTTATGGAAATCTATATTCTTGTTTTATATTTTTAACTTATGTATGTATTTATTTAGGAACATTTCGAATTATATAATAGGTTATAGAACTATATGGTATAGTATTATTGATTAATTTGCTCAATGTTAGCTGGCCTTTGCTTCGCATAGTGTAGAACATTGAGTGTTGTGGAGTTAAGTTGCATAGGCTATCGAAAAGGCTCCAGTTTCTTATAATTCCCTGTTTTGGAAGGAACTGTGTTGGACATAATTGCAGCATTTAATATAGGGTTAAAAACATTTTTGCAGAATGCTTGACATCAGATTGTGCTACCTTCCCTGCTTCTCAATAGGGATGTTGATTTGAAATTACTTCACTATTCGAAAAGTAACCAAAAATGATTTTATAATATCCAGATAGTCAAGGTTACTTTAATGCTGCTGCTGTTACGTAATGTAATTAGTCTGACATGACACAAAGCGTAAACACATGAACCACTACACATTCTGTCAATAATTGTGACTGTATAAGATATTAGTTGAAAATAAAAAAATGCAAGATCAATTTATTGAACATGACAAAAAGACAATGAATTTGAAAAATGCTACTTTAGACGTCCTGTAGGCTCTTTAACCAAGCAACTTAATGCTTAGCCCAAACATCACCAACCCTGATCCTGGAGAGATACTGTCCTGATTGTTTTCAATCCAACCCTAATTTAACACACCTGACTCTAATAATTAGTTGGTTGATAAGCTGAATGAGGATCCATAATGTGCAGTTGGAGTAAAAACCTACAGGAGGGTAGCTCTCCAGGAACAGGGTTGGTGACCCATGGCTTAGCCTATTATTGTGTTACATATAAAGTAAAAATATGCATTGGTTGAAATTTAACACATTAGATATGCTATTCTTGAAAAAAAGACACGTATGGAGAAATATTGCATATCAACTTGAAGAGATTAATCCTTAACTTGAATTCTTTAGGATTCGGCACGCAATTACACATGCAAAAATTTATAAATAGACAAATTATAACTACATGGCTTTGAGTAAAAAGACAACAATAGTAGCTCTTTGTATTCTTAATGAGGAAAATGCTCAGGGGAGAGGTGAGAACTGAGATTTACAAGCAGGGAGGCTCATTGGTGATGTGGGTGATTAGTCCTCTCTAAAATGTTTGTTGAGGGTTGCAGTATGGGTGATGTGGGTGATTAGTCCTCTCTAAAATGTTTGTTGAGGGTTGTAGTATAGGTGATGTGGGTGATTAGTCCTCTCTAAAATGTTTGTTGAGGGTTGTAGTATGGGTGATGTGGGTGATTAGTCCTCTCTAAAATGTTTGTTGAGGGTTGTAGTATGGGTGATGTGGGTGATTAGTCCTCTCTAAAATGTTTGTTGAGCATTGCAGTATGGGAATGTGTGTGCAGGAGTTTGTTGGCTGCTCGTCATAGGTGTCTGTGGCATCTGGCTGGGCATTATCAGTGTGGCTGGTGATAGGATTGGGAAGTTTGACTCTACACATTTCTGTCAGCTTGGCCCTGATCTTCAGGTGGAGAGGCTGTTCCACAAAGCGCAGGTGTTTGTGTTGCAGATCGAGCAGTTGCAAGGAGTGCTGCCTTGCCTGTATGAGATCAATACCTATGTGATAGTAGGCCTTTCACCTGAATGAACTATTACCGGGATGCTCTATATTTATTTAATATGAAGCATATTTTAATGTTCATTGTCGTTTTGTCATGTTCAATAAACTGATATTGCATCTATAAAAAATACATTTAAAGTTATATTGGTCATCAACTTGACGGAAATCCCATCACACCTCGTTCCACTTGCTAGATATTTTCACGAGTTTGAGAGCCAAATAAAAGGAGACTATGCAGCAGAATGCAGGTTCACATAGCTCAGCTTTTTTTATAATTAACTTAATTTTTTTTCATTAAATGTATTTCAAGATGTGCGGTGCGGGTTGAAAGAGGGAGACCGGAGGCGGTATAACGTGTGCGAGACATGGGATATTTATTAAGAATCCCCTCAATGGCAAAATAAACTAGTCGTCGTAAGGAAAATAATAACGGAACAAACAACTACACCTCGTGCTCTTATAGCGGCACGGACACTATAATACAAAAGAAACTAAGAACATGTAACTCGGGAGTACAGAAACAAAAAGACTTACTTACTAACTGAACACTAGGATTACTGGAAACAAACACTCACAGAGAACTTGGAAACACACAGTGACGGGGTGGTAACCCACAATGCTCCAACAACTCTCCTCTTGGTCTGGGCACATTATATAGAGAGGTGAAAACACTAATGACACAAGGCTGTAGCACATAGACTAATCAAGCTGATACAGGAGTACTCTAACAAGCAAGACCCAGGAGCAAATCGCCCAGACCAAGAAGAGAGGCGTGGCTAGCGGAGACAACAGGGAATGCAAATACACAGAAATATCACAGGGGGGGCTAGGAATCAATAAACAAGAATACCAACACTAGGAAGGGGCAAAAAGTCACACAAAGAACAGAAATAACAGACACATCCTACCCTACTAGGGCAGGACGTGACAATGTATATATTATTTTACCAACGACTCATAAATGTATTTAAATAGTAATTTACATTTGGATATCAGGATATTCAATTAACCACACCCATCCCTATTTCTCAATGACACATCAAATACCTAAATTAAATTAAAAATATTAACCAAATATTACAATAATAGCCTATGTAGCCGAACCAACTAATAGACAAATAGAGCATATTACAGCAGAAGTCAGCTTTAAAAATAGTATCTTAAAATTTATGTTAATTTAGTCATATTGAAGGCTAACTAAATAATCAAAGCAATAACCATTATCAAGGAGTCTGTGTCATGGTTGCAAATGTTATTTTAAATTTATTTTTTCGGTTTCAGCAGTCCACTTTTATGGCTTGACTAATTTGAAGTATAACGTCTATCTTATATGTAAAATTACATGTTATTCATCTTGTCACATCAATGATTAGATTTATATAGAGGCATCACTTTTTTTCTCAGAGGAAGGGGTGCAGTTCCTGACCTCTCTGGGGGCTTAAGCAAAATTCTACCTTCCTGGCCCATGAGCCATGTAAACCATTTTTTTTACATAGTATTTTACATTTAATTTTAGACATGTTTCATTTTTTCACATTGTCACATATGCACCTCCTCCTCCGCTCCAGAAATCAGTCAGGGGTCTACTAACCACCGGTCTAAACACACCACCCTAGAGACGGACAAATCAAAGCACCCTAATTATCCCCTGCACACCTGCCTCCCATCACCTCATTACCACCTCTACATATACCCTGGGCAGCTTTTTGTTTGTTGTGCAGCATTGTACTTCATATTGTGTTGTATCTTCAGTCTTATTATTTGTTTTTGATTTTGAAGGCTTTATTAAACATACCTTTTTCTATCTTCATTGCTCTGCACTTGCTTCCGTCTTACTTCCCTCACTGGCACATGACACACAACTGGAAAACTAATGTAAACAAATGCATGTCATATTACTAGGAATGCATCAGGATATTGTGCTGGCAGCACCAACACAGATATACAGTGCCTTGCGAAAGTATTCGGCCCTTGAACTTTTCGACCTTTTGCCACATTTCAGGCTTCAAACATAAAGGTATAAAACTGTAATTTTTGTGAGGAATCAACAACAAGTGGGACACAATCATGAAGTGGAACGAAATTTATTGGATATTTCAAACTTTTTTAACAAATAAAAAACTGACAAATTGGGCAAGCAAAATTATTCAGCCCCTTTACTTTCAGTGCAGCAAACTCTCTCCAGAAGTTCAGTGAGGATCTCTGAATGATCCAATGTTGACCTAAATGACTAATGATGATAAA